>JAXCEX010000179.1:0-53077 GCA_038382965.1 Ceratocystis huliohia
CCAACCCATCCCACAAACTTAGCTCACGAACTCAAGACGCTGCTTTCATAGGCTTTAACGGTGAACACAATTACGAATTCCTTGTGGCATCCAACCGTGGCCTACAAACAGTGACAAAACGTGACGCTACTTTTGTAGACAGTCAAACCTTCTTCAAGCCCCCCCAGAATGCACTCATCACCGAGTCTGGTGAAGTCAACGTCAAAACTGCTCTATCCAGTGATGACGCGATATTCTGGAGAAAGGCTATGGAAGAAGAATTAAACAACATGAGAACCTTCGAGGTTTTCACCACCGTCCGGAAGAGCTCCCTCCCCGAGAAGACCCCGATCATAGCGAACAGATGGGTCTTCACGCGCAAATCGGACAAATCTTTTAAGGCACGACTTGTTGCCAAAGGCTTCTCCGAACCCTTTGTCACCCCCCAAATGGCGTATGCTGACACAGCACACATCGTCAGCATCCGTGCCCTAGTTGCATACGCCGCCGAGAAAAAGTACCAAGTCCGAACGGCTGATATTACTGCAGCGTATCTCCAAGCTGAACTCGATACCACGCTGTACATGTACCAGCCTGCTTTCTGCCCATCGATACCAGGAACGGTCATAAAGCTGAATAAACCCATATATGGTCTGAGAACCGCCGGAAGACGTTGGCAACAACATCTGAAAGGCATTCTCACGTCAATCGGTTTCGAAGCCCTTAAACACCAATACACTGGCGCTCAGCACGACAAACACTAACAGCCACTAGCACCTGCGAAGCCGAGTTCGCTTCCGGTGCAAGCGCTGCCCGATGTACTGAATGGATTAGGATCATATATCACACTATATGGAATTCTGATCCAAAACCCATCCCCCTCTTGATGGACAGTAAATCTGCCATCGACACAGTCAACGGAACCGGCCAAAACAGCCGAAACCGTCACTACCTTCTGAGGCACGGTTTGTTCCGTGACCTTCACGAAATGAATGTCGTTCGTGTAGAGTACATCAGCTCGCTCCTAATGCCTGCAGATGGTCTCACCAAGCCTCTACCACGACTCAAACACCAAGAGTTCCTCAAACTATCAGGAATTCTTCCACCCACAAACTGACAGACGTCTACCCCTTCACTATCGACGAACTGTCACAAACACCTCCTTATTTCCTAATCGGAAATGGGGGGGGTGTTATATCCTAACCCCAACACACCACGTAACCCTATATGATCACGTGACACACCCCTATATATAATCCCCTAATTATTATCCCTCACTCATAGATAGACTTAATAAACCATTCCGATTCTCTCCCAGCTACACGACATACTTGAATAGATCGATGCCTTATTATTGTTGTCAGCATCTGGTATAGATTGAACTAAACAGACCAAGCAAGTAAATCAATAAACACGTTGGAATGAGGGCAGGGTTATGCCATTATTAGGGTCTAGGAATTAGCCGCTATCTAACTGCAAGTCTCAGACACAAGATTAGACGAGCAAGCGCTTTGTGCCAAGTTTAAGCAGTTACCCAGGGAGACACGACAGAATCCCATGCGCCAGCCAAAAAAAGAGTCAGAAGTTGGATTCAAATTTCAAATTTCCTATGTACGACTTGGTTCTGTTCCATCACCTTGAATAATGCCGCCAGCACGTGATGATAAGAAGCTTGTGTGGGTCGCTGATAGCGTTGCCTGGTCAATCACAGCATAGCACAGTGCGATTTAATCACCCCGCCGACGTGGCCATTGGGACTCCTGGCTTTCTACTGCTTGTCTCTTCTTTTCTTGTTTAAGTGATATTGCATTGTTCTGTTGACTACCTTTTGTGTCTTCTAGGGAGAATCGGAAGACGTTTTTTTATATTTTTTTGATTTCATATGGGCTTTTTCCTTGCTTTTATCTACATGTCAAGCAAGCTTCATTTTTTACCACGGAAATTCCGCTTTTGTTTACTTCCACAGCTTTTGGCACTGACAGGAAGTTTGCAGTTACTCTATTAGTATTTTATTCACTGTCACTTTTAATTCTTTTTTTTAAACGTCCTACATCTTTCGCGCACAACAAACCTTCGACCCAATAGTGTGCGACGAGACATCTTTTGCAAGAATCGTGCATTCCAGTCAGCCCCATAACTATACTCCCATTCCTGCTATTTTATATGATACTGCGGAACTTTCTTGGAATCATTCTTGGAAGCGGCAACTTCTAGACGACAAAGGATTTACTCACCGCCTTCGAAATATCGACTTAAACCACTGCCTCGACTATTGAATAGACAGATTTCCTCCGGTATCTCGAAACACAGTATATCGCCAAACTCACTTCCGTATAATCAAAATCGGGCTGTCGCCAATATGGCATCGGTCGCGGACGACTTGTCTAGCCCTGGAACCGTCTCCTACGATTCTGACACTATGTCGGTAGGAGATGGGACTTGGGATTTCTCTAAAAACTCATTTCTACTACCTAATCTCCAAGGTCTCAACTTCGAGACCATGCGATACAATGGTGTGTTCATGCAACTGACGGTGATAGCCCATGCCAAACTATCCCTTGCTAACAAATCGTGTTATAGGGATGGCGAACCGATTTTCGACATGGTCCGAATATCGACGTCTGGTCGTCGCCCACGCTGTTCTAGCAGCTATAGTATTCTTGTTCATTGTTCCCTTTGCTATATTCGGCACTCGCTTTTTTCGGTCGGCTAGTCGAAGTAGGAAATGGCATAACCAGCTACTCATATTTGGCTCTTTGCTACTCCTTGCGTCGTTTATGCTAGGATTTTTCGCGGTTGGCCCAAAGCGCAGTTTAACAAACCCCCACCATGGGATTGGAGTTGCGCTTTTCGTCATGTATGCTTGCTACATTGTGGGCGATCGACTCGTCGAGAACATTAAAACGGAACGCTCAGTTAGACGCTATATCCATATGTGGGGAGGCCGCTTCTTGACACTCCTAGGTATTATTCAAGTTCCCCTCGGCCTCACGCTCTACGGTGCATCGAAAATGTGGTTTATTGCCTATTCAATTCATACTGCTTTCATGCTGGCGGCCTATTTCGTCCTGGACTATAAAACTTATTGGTCCACACATCACGAATTTGTTGTTAATGGCAGTGGCAGTGATGTCCTTGATTCTCGAAAGGATAAGAAACATGATAAGAAGTGGCTTGCTCCCATTGCAGCATTGGCAGGCCTCTTCATGATTAATAATCTGCGAAAGGATAAATCCCATGATTCCAGCGACAGGCGCAGTCGCAGTCAGAGCAAATCCAGGAGCAGTAGACGTGATCACTCGAGGCCTTATAGCCCTAGCTATGGTGGAACCTCCAGATACGACTCTGGCTCGCATGTTTACTACAACGAGAAATCCGAGAAAGAGAAGAAGACGGGCTTTTTCGGGAAGTTACTTGCCGCTGGTGCTGCGATTGGTGGTGCAAAGGCTGCTAGTAGCTGGGTCGGCAAAAAGGACGATCGCCGCCGTTATGATGAGGAATACTCTGTTGTTTCAACTGAATACTCTCGTCATAACCCTCCCCCACGCCATCCTCAGGATACTGAAAGTTACTTCACCGAAGACTATGACTCGCGTGTTGGCCCTTCGAATTTGACAGCATCTCGAAACACCATATACACTGATTCTAGAGTCACTGCTGCCGAAGACACTACCTATAGAGGTGCTTCCGTGATTGATTCGCCTCCCCGCCGTCACCGCTCCCCCTCCCGCTCTGCTGCTCGTTCTCGTCTAGACTATGGAGAGGATGATGACGGTTATGAAAGCCCCTCCCACCGCCTCGCAAAGAAGGTTTCCAAAGAAAACGCGACCAAGGGTCTTTTTGGCGGGCTTGGTATGGGCTGGCTCGCGAACAAATGGCGTGGCAGTAAGAAGGAAGAAGAAGAGAGTCTGCGACGTGATGAAGAAGCTTTCCGGTCTGGTGTTAGCGGCTCCCGATTCACCGGCGACAGCTCTGGATCTCCCCGCGACAATCCTAGAAGACTTTCACACCGAGCCCCTACGCGCACTGCAACGACAATGAGCTCGTACTTGTCTGAAGATGAGTCTTCTGGCATGTATTCTAGATACGGATCTAGTATGCCGCCTGCATCGACTTTGCCCCCTTCAGCTACCCAATCAAGCATGCCAATGTCTAATGTTGACTCGTACACTGCTTCAAGTATGCCTCCTAATGCTAGCCGTTCTGACCACAGACGGGCTCGGTCGGCGTCCCGCCCTCGTGGGCGCCATGTTGAGTCCGATCTTAGTGAGCGCCGCGACTCTATGACGTCTTTGCCTTCCAACACCCGGTATACACGCCGGACATCTTCAAGTCGCCGAAGAGCCAATGATGCTGCGGCGGTTGCCGCAGTGGCTTCTGCTAGTGTCTTAGCTCGTGAGCAGGCTGAGCGTGTTTCCAAGATCGGAAGAACTTCACAGCCTCCACATAGACGCTCAGATGATGAAGACGGCTCTTCTGTTATAGAGACTACGCCCACCCGCAGCGGTGCACGTGTCAAGATGACAGTGGATGGGGACAAGGAACGTGTCACGCTGCGTCGTCTAACTGAAGAAGAAGCTGCGGCTGCACGAAGAGATCGCCACCGTCGCGACTCGTTGAGTAGTTTGTCAGGAAATGAAACACCCACGGGCGGTCGTTATCGCAGAGATTCTGGCCGTGGAAGCTTCGGAAACGACCCTCAAGGCAGCCAAAGCAGACGCCCGGGAACCGGGGGCAATGATCCACCATACCCAGTTGGTCCCCAGTCTCCTGGTGGGATGGGCCTCATACCAACAGATAGCCAGGATAGTTTTATGAACCCATCAGCAAATGAATCCTTGGCTGAAAACAACAGACGACGCAGGCGAATGGAGAGAAGGTTTACTGTGACGTCACAAGATCAAGTTGATTAACCGGGCAAAGAACAAGCCATGCATCTAGTTTGTGCATTATTTTCTTTTCGCTTGAGTTTCTCATTGGCTTCCCAAGTTTTTGTCTTGCTTTATTCGTCTTGCGCAGGTTCGCGGTCGTTTTCTATTTAGTTGCGGTTTCCGGAGTTCTCGCTTGTCCTCTCATTATTTAGCGTCGAAGTTGACGTTGAGTTTCTGCCAACCCTGAACCCTGTTGTTATGATTTTCTACTCTTGTTCTACTTTTCTCTTCACCTTCTTCAATACTTGTGTTAGCTACGACTCATGGCAAAGACCCTTATTTACCCCCTTTATGTTCTAACATATAATTATATCTGTTGTTTGATGTTGTATTTTGTCTGAGAAACCACACTATGGAGAGATAAATCCTTTCGTTTCCTCACGATTTCTTTCGTGATTCGGGATGAGATTTCTAGCACTTATGTCACCATTTAGATATTTAGATAGTAGTCAATGCTAACTTGTGTGATATGCACAAATGAAAATGGATTCCGTCTGAATGTACTATTCATCAATTACCAGCATCTGTTCCGTATTTGCGAGCTCTATTAGGGGAACTAATATCATCTCATGTTGAGTGACGTCATAAGTTTAGATAGCGCAATGTAATAGTGTTGTAGTCATCATCGCCTCGAGGATCTAGAGCCGCGGTCCTTGCCACCATTGCCATCACGATTATGCTTGTTATCTCTGTCTCTATACTTATTTTGGCTGTGGCCCTCATCCCGTTCACGATCTCGGTTGCGATCGTGCCCCCGGCGACTTTCGCTGTCTCTGAAATAACGGTCTCGATCGGCTTCTCGTTGACGGTCCTTTTCGCGTTCACGATTGTGGTGGTGATGCTTAGAGTATCCACTTTCGCGCTCCTTTTCGCGTTGACGTTCCTCTTTATAGCTGCTGCGCGGCATGTTTTTATCGTGCCGGGATGCGCGTTCGTTGTACTCGGCAAGGCGCGGTCTTTTTCTGTTGCCGTGGTTCCATCCGCCGAGGTTCTCCTCCTCATTGAGCTCTTTAGCTCCTAAGCCAAGGAGGTTAGGGCGGCGGGCCACAGTTTTGGGTTTGGGACGTGTGTCTTCGCCATTCCAGCCCATTCCACGGAGAAGCGCAGCTCCAAACTCTTCCACGGGCATGTCGTCATAGTCCTTCAAATTAGGGGTATCGGCAGCACTATTGATATCGCGCTTGAGGGCTTCGGCCTCCGAAATTTTGATGACTCGCTTGACTTCTTCCTTTTCGGTTTTTCCAAGTAGTCGGTCCAAAGCTTGGTCTTCTATTGATTTTGGCGCTTCATCTTTATGATCACTAGGCAGTGCGGGGTCTTTAATCGTAGACTCTTTAGTATCAGGCTTTTTTTCAAGTAGATTCAGGCCCCAAGTAATATTTTTTTCGCTGTCAGGCAAGTCGGTTTCCTTGTTAACGTTAGTGGCGGTATTGGGTCTATTAACGCTTCGTCGCGCGTTGATTTCGGCTCTCCAGTCACGAGTTGGTTGTGGTGTTATAATGAGCGGCGTATGGTCATTTTTCCTTGAGCTGGCGTCCGGTTTATCTTCAGCGCCATTGATATCAAATCCTGTAATCGCCTCATGCCGACATTGTTCTTCATCGTCAGAATTATCAGAGTCTGAGCCTCCTAGGCCCACACGCCGAGGTCGTTTCCCTAGAACAGGGGCGGGATTTGTTGGGGAGATGTTAGAAGCGGGATTTTTTGTAGCTTTATTGCCTAGTTTGATGGCTATCCGAGGAGCTTTGAAATTATTTGTGTCCGCCATGATATCGTGTAAGAATAAATGAGAGATAGGCTTGTGATGGTTGCGAAAACCTGCATTAGCTGTGGTTCAAACATGGAAAAATGGCAGCCACAATATGTGGCACAACGCATTCAGCCACAGTCTGGGAAGTTGCAAAACCCTTGTTCCTTGTCTTTCTTGGGTTGCTTCGCTGGTCGCAATATGGCTCATTTGAATAGAAAAAAATCTGCTAGAAGTGGAGTAGTATCTGGCTGATAAGAGGCTTATCAACGTGCCTCACCCCCCTTAATCAATAATCTATTTCCACTTGCTCTGTCCTTCTTTTATTTTTGTCTATATTTCCCCTCCCTCAGGCTAGTCTAAATTCCAACCGTGACTAACATTCTGCCTTTTTGCCCGGGGATCCACTAACAAGTTGTTTTCGGTTGTTGGTGAACCGCCAAAATACACCACTATCACCACCTGTCAACCACCCTCCAAAAATCGACGTGCAAACCCGGCCTATTCTGAATTTTTGATTACCTGACACCGTGTTTTTCATCAAAACAACCACATCAACCCCCAAATATATTCGGTTTTTTGACGTTTTCCGACTTTAAAAATCACTCGGAATCTCACTGTGCATCCGTTTTTCCGTAAAACGGATGTCGCGGTACTGTATGCTATGAGTGTGGTCGGGCCTGCCGATGGATCGAGGCTGATGCGATCAGGAACCCATGAACAAAGGTAGATATTTAATCCACTAGGAAGAGGCAAGTTTTCCGATCACAACGATACACTATACTAATTATTTATGTCGCTTAGTTCAATTATCCCGCCGCGAAAGCGCAAGTATCGTGAACTTTGGGCTGTCGCACATGGCTGCGAGTTCAACATTAGCGATGATAGACCAAATGGCGACGCGCTTCCTCACAACGGGTCGCGCCCCATCCAAGCAGATGATCTTTTGACGTAAGCCATGCTCATGCAGCTTTCTCTTTGACTTTGATATATATCCTTTTTATTTTGCTAATACTTTGGCTTGCCATTTGCTTAGGCTGAATAAATCGTCACACATATTTGCTGTACAAACACCACCTAACCTTCATATCGACATCATCAAACCATCATTGTCTCTAAGTGATGTTCTCAAGTTCGAAGGCATACCTCCTCCCCAGGCCACTTCAAAGACGTTACCAGACACGACATCACCCAATGGCCAGTCGAATGCGACTCAAA
The DNA here is from genome assembly GCA_038382965.1 of Ceratocystis huliohia. Lineage (NCBI taxonomy): Eukaryota > Fungi > Ascomycota > Sordariomycetes > Microascales > Ceratocystidaceae > Ceratocystis > Ceratocystis huliohia. Next base: position 7,876 of record JAXCEX010000179.1, read on the forward strand.
ATCTGCCTTCTGCTGCCTCTAATACTCCAACAACGAAACCAAGCCCGGGAGCACCTACGGCTTCAACTTCTGCCAATTCATCTACCGCTGTTACCAAGTCACAATCATCTACTATCATTATCCCGAGTGCAAAGCCAAGCGCGAGCCCATCTCCTTCATTGCAACCCAATCCTCCAACTGCCGCCTCCAGAGCTGCGCAAACCTCACCAAAATCGATTCTAGCCTCACTACCGGCCCCGACAAACGGAGCCCAACCGCAGGTTAACCCTACTTTAGTTGCAAATGGAGCACAGTCTACATTGCCCCTCAAAGCTACCACCACTACTCCCACTGCTCTGACACCCACTTTGGAAACAAATCTTGCCAAGCCCGAAAAGAAACTATCGACGACGCTCGACCACGACACCAATGCAATCACGACCGAGACATCTTCACCAGAATCAGTGGCGGCTACTGCGACTACTCCGGCCGCCCATGATGTTTCTGCTGGTACTAGCCCTGGAAATGATACAACTATGGACCGACCGGACGTAAATAGAGATGAAGTAAATGAACCACTACTAAAGAGGGCCAGACTTAGCGAGAAACAGGATACGGACTCTACTTCAGAAGCCATTCGCGCCCAGCTTCTTGAAGAGTCTGCCGCCTTAGTGCGAAAGCAATCTGAGATGTCCTCGACATCGGGCGAATCGTCAAAGCCTAGCAACCCATTGCCTCAAACTTTGCCTCCTTCTCCTATATCTGAAAACAAAGAAATAGCTGATAGTCAAGAGTCAAACACCACGGAAACGGACGAGAAAGAAGAAGGCAAAGCTAGTAATCCTGATTCTACAAAGACTACACATACACAGCCTGTTATAGCTCCAGACATTACAACATCTATCGAAATTACGACGGCTAATCCTTCTACAGACGAAAAGCTGGCAGAACATTCGACTGGGCCAGAACTACCCAACATGCGACAAAAAACAATGTCTGAAATCATGGGAAAGAAGGCAAAGACGAGCGGCACCATCAACTTGAAACTGTTATCTCGGGTCAACAAGAACGTTGCCAATAAAGCGCCGAACCCACATGTAATTTTTGGCAAACAACCACAACGCACGCGGGATTTGGGCTCTGAAACGCCCGAGGGTGGATACATACCGGGGAGCAATTATTTTACGCCTTTGTTTTTTCAAACTTTCATTCAGTCTTCTAAATGGATGCGCCCATTAGACGAAGTATTATACCAGGCGCATAAAACAATCACTACGACAGACTTGAACGTTTCTTTACAGGATGCACAGGCCTGTCGTATCTTGCGTCGAGTATACCATCTTCAACAAGGCGACAAGTGGTCTTTGCGACAACCAAAGCGTGCGGTAGAGCCAACTCGTCCACCTTCACACTGGGATACACTTCTTCAAGAAATGCGCTGGATGCGTACCGACTTTAGGCAGGAGCATAAGTGGAAGCGGGCTGCTGCTCGGAGCCTAGCATTTGATTGTGCGGAATGGGTAGCATCGACGAAGGAAGATAGGCTTGCCATGCAGGTTCCCGCCTGTATTCCCCCAAGGCACAGTGATGCTATGGATGTTGATGGCGAAAAACCCCCGCCTGTTCCAGATCTCGACCCCTCCAGCTCGGCAACGACTCCCACTGATTCCGAAGAATTGCATGAGCCACTTGATTTCCTCCCACCTTCAGCACTGTTTAGTCTTGGCCAGGAAGACCTAGTTTTTGAAGTGCAGGATAGTCCCACCGCTGAGTCTATGCTCCTCGAGCTGCCCATGTTTGGTGCACCTCTTAAGGTACCCGGATTCGACGGTGCCTGCCCTGACTATGACCCGGATGCTCATTGGCGACGACCAGCGATTCCGCTGAGCAAGTATGTTGAACGCGGCATGAACCTCAAGGAAATAAAGCCCCCTCACAAGCCTAGTCGCTTTAGGTATGCACTCGAGGATGATGACGAATATGCACATCCCTCTAAAACACCCCCACTTCCACCAAAGTGCACCCAAGTGGCTCTCTTTTCTCCCGAACACCGGCAAACCCGGGATCGGCTTCACATGGGTCATCAATTTAGGCCGCCCACAGAGTTCGCTATGCCACCGCAATCTTTCTTCGAAAACCGTCATTCTTCGATGTGGACGCAAAATGAAGATGAAGAGCTATGTGGACTTGTGCAGAAGTACTCTTACAACTGGTCTCTCATATCTAGTCTTGTGAATGGAAAGTCGCAATTCATTTCCGCTGCTGAGAGAAGAACGCCCTGGGAATGCTTCGAGCGTTGGATAATGTTAGACGGACTTCCACTTGACATGCAAAAGACACAGTATTTCAAGGCCTACAACAATAGGATTGAAAATGCTCAGCGTCTTCTTCTCCAGTCATACCAAGTGGCACAGCAACAGGCAGCGGCGAACCCCAACGGAGCTGTCACCCCATCTAAACGTCGACAATCGACACCCGTCAAAGTCGAGCGTCGGCGCAACCAGAAGCACATAAGTATAATAGACTCTATGCGGAAGTTAGCTAAGAAGCGCGAAGCAGCGTTACAGAAGCAGCAACAGGCTGCTAATAACGCTACTGTGCGCAAGCCCGGCGATATCACACAACCTAGGCCGACAAAGACACCACGAGACTACAGTTTGATGCGTTTTGAGCGAGACCAGGCGATAACTGGCAAAATGATGTCACAGATTGCAGCACAGCGCGAGCAGCGTAGGCAGATCATTGCCCGCCAAACTCAAATGTTTGCGGTAGCCAATGGTCAAATGCCACATAGCAACGCAGCTGCGGCTGCTATGAGTGCGCAGCTTACTGCAGGAAATAATCCCCGCATCAATGTGCCTAATCCTGCTATGCTTACCGCTGCTGTGGCTGCAGGTGGCCAAGCCCGTCCCCGTATACCCATTGCTCCTGGTGTTAGTGGTCTTCAGAATATGCCAGCCCACCTTATTCCGAACATTCCCGTGAACGGTGTTGGTCAAGTTCCCATAAATGCAAATATTGTGGCCGCAGCTCAACAACGTTTACAACAGCAACAACAGCCTGCAACCCAAGCAGATGTGCTTATGGAGGTTCGCCGGATAACTGAACAGCAACGAGCTCTTCAGCAGCAGCAACAGCCTGTTTCTCAACAATCGACGCCCAATCAAAGCCAGAGCCCACATTCAAGCCCTCAACTCTCTCAGGGTACCACGATGCCGGCCAATTCTCCTCCTGTTCGTGCTGGTGTTCCTTTAACCCAACAGGCTATTCTAGCCAACGCACAGGCGGTCATGAATTCAATGAGCACTAACGGGACAAATCTTGCTGCCCCTAACCGCAACCCTCATGTGGCTGCGGCGCTGGCTGCAAACACGACTCCTCGTCCCACAGGGCAATTAGCTATTCCGCCATCCCTGCTCCCGACTTATAACATATTAGAGACCACAATCCGGCAGAAGCACCCGACTATTACCCCCGATCAGGTTAGGCAACTAGCGACTACAGAGCTCACGCGGATGATGCTTGCCCGCCAACAGACGATATCGCAGTCGGCTATGACAGCGGCATCTGGTGGCATCCAGACCCCCAATATGCCAAACTCGATGGTGTCAACATCCAGTCCTCAACAGTATGCTGCCATTCTGCGCCAGCAACAACAGGCTGCGGCTCAGGCTAAGATTGCTCAAGCCCAGGCAGCTGTCCAGGCCCAGCATCAAGCACAAGTACAAGCGCAGGCTCATGCACAAGCTGCTGCGCAGGCTCAGGCTCAGGCTCACGCCCAGATGCAGGCAAAGGCACAGGCGCAGGCTCAAGTTCTTGCCCAGGCCCAGGCCCAAGCACAAGTGCAAGCAGCCCATGCTCAGCATGCACAAGCTCAGGTTCAGCATATGCAAGTACAGGCACAGCAGCCCCAGGTGTTGTCTCAGGTGCAGTTGCAATCGCAAGCCAAGACACAGGCTCAGGCGGCTGCACAAGCTCAGGCGGCTGCACAAGCTCAGGCTCAGGCTCAGGCTCAGGCTCAGGCCCAGGCCCAGGCCCAGGCTCAGGCTCAGGCTCAGGCTCAGGCTCAGGCTCAGGCTCAGGCTCAGGCTCAGGCTCAGGCTCAGGCTCAGGCTCAGGCTCAGGCTCAAGCTCAAGCTCAAGCTCAAGCTCAAGCACAAGCCCAGGCTCAGGCTCAGGCTCAGGCTCAGGCACAAGCCCAGCATAAGGCACAACTACAGGCTTTAGCCCAGCAATCTACCCCAACGCCGACTCCCGTTCAGCCTGCCAAACAACCGACTAGCCAAGTTTCGACACCGAAGCTTCCGCCTCAGACGCCTGTTTTGCAGCAAACATCCCAGGCCGAGGGTGCGGTTGCCCAACGTGCTGCGAGTGTCGTGAGCGGAAGTGCCACGCCGAAGTCGAAGTAAACGCCGCAAATTTGTCCTATACTACTTTGTTTTGTCTTCGTGTATCATCTTTTCCCCGTTATTTCTTCTTTCTCTTTTGTACTCCAGCGTGCTATGCTTCTTTTCTATCCTTTTTTTTTCCGTAATTGGGGAGTCATGAGTCGTTTTCTAGGGCGACATATAAACCAATTGATGTGTGTTTCAGCCGCAAGAAGTGCGGCTTTCATTTACTCTCTTCCTTTTTCTAGTCTCAGTGCTAGTACTGCTGGCATCGCCTTTACTCGCTCCTCGCCTACAAAGATGCTTTACCTCTCCCTTAACTTTTATCCTTTGCCCTTTAGATGTTGCTACCAAGCTCTACAGGCCTTGGTAACCACATCTGACGCTTCCGCTACTTTTACATGATTCTTGGGTGGCTATCTGCTTTCCATGCTTGCCTGCTCTCTTGTTTTCGCATAGCCTTCCACTCACCTCTCCTTCTTGCAGCATGTTGTGTTTCTTTTTCTTATTGTGTTTTTCTTTTTATTATTTGTTCCGTTACACACGGCCGTTCGTATACAGAAGTGCTAGTTTAGAAAGCCTTGCCATAAATACAATCAAAGTTAAGATGCTTGAATTGCGAGGGAGCCGTGGTGTGGAACATGCAGTGCTATCAAGCTTGAATGATAATTAATTCTGCTATTTGATTGGAAGGCCTTGTACACAGGGCTCTACGTTTTTTAGCTCTATCTTTAGCCAGAGGGGAAAGCCCCACTATTTTTTCGCAGAGGCTGTTTTATAGAAGCTGCTTATAGAGCTTTGTCCCCTGTTCTGCTACTGTATTTAGCACTGTAAAAACCTGCTAAAACTCTCTCTACTCTCTCTACTCTCTCTACTCAGCTGTCACTAAGAAGACGCTCATCAATCAACATCGCATCTCGCTCGCAGCTAAGCTGGGTTTTTTAGCTGGTATTTTTGCCGTTGCGAAAGAACTATCTTCTTTTCCCAGTTTTCTTCTTCTCTCCATTTACCCTCTTCCCTCCGTTCTTACCTGTCCTTCTCTTATCATCGCAGTCTTTGGGGCTTTCTTTTTCTCTTTCTTCTTCTCAGCCATAGCTCTAGCTAAAGCGAAGCAACGCCGGGTGCTATCATTTTTACTGCACTTTCACAGCACTACCTTGAGCACTGTAGTTCTTCTCTTTGCTTCTTCTGTTTCTTCTATTTTCAGCTGGTCTCGCCTATCTTTGCTTAACCTAGTTCAGCCTGCTTTTTTTCGCCTTGCCTTACCTTGTCTTAACTGTCCACCTACGTTGAAACTCCCCACGATAACGACAAACCTAACGTACACATATACCGATTGACCCGACCAAAGACCCTTCCGTTAGCAGCACTAGCTTGATAGCACGAAGATCTCTAAACAACTAGACTACCAGGGCAACACGACACGCATAACGAATCGCGCTCATAAGCCTGTAGAGTATGGCCTCTCAATTGGCCGCGGGTGCTCTGCACATCTTCTGTATGTGGCTGCATTCAGCCTTGGTTTCCTCTGCTCTTGTCGCCCAGGCAAAAAGGTCCAAGTCCAGGTTTGACGAGTTTTACAAGTTTTAACTGGATCCCGCCTCAGCCAACGACGCATACACGAGCCTACTATTACTCTTAACGAACCACGTGCCGCTAACATTGTGTTTCTCCTGTCTTGTAGCGCGAGCCATCGATGACGATGCCGATCCTGGAGGTGCGCAAACTCTCCCCAGTCCGCCCCTCAATCCCGTCCCAGACCACCCCATACAATCTAGCCCACTACATGGGCGGGCCGCTGTCCTCTGTCGATCTCACATGCTAGTCTGGATAGCCTGCCATCACGATCTTCCATACCGACAGTGACTCGTGCCACCATCAAAGACGTTTTACTTCACCTCGGTTTTTTTTTCTCCCTTGCTGTCTGCTAACTCTGGCTTTCTCTCTCTCCTCCCCTTTAGATGGAAACTCTACACAAAGCGAGGCAATCTCGTCATGGGCCATCTTTATTTCCATCATGCTGCTGATTGCGGCCTTCTTGACCAGCTATCTACTACAGGAAAAAAAGATTGAGGCAATTCACGAGACCGTCATCTCCATTTTTGCCGGTGCGCATCCAGCAGCCCTTTCTTGCTCTCTTCATCGCTTCCCCTCTTAGCTCCCAGCTAACCCGCTGACATCTCTTTCTAGGCATGGTTGTTGGCCTCATTCTCCTTATAACGCCTGGCGATTCGATCCGAAACATCATCAAGTTCAGCCCGCAAATTTTCTTCAACCTACTGCTTCCGCCCATCATTCTTTCCTCTGGCTACGAACTCCACCAGGCAAACTTCTTTCGCAACATTGGAATCATCTTGACCTTTGCCTTTGCCGGAACCTTTTTGTCTGCTGTGGTTATCGGCGTCATACTCTGGCTGTTTGCCATGCTTCCTGGCCCCCTTAAAATGGATTTTGTTGACGCCATTTCTGTTGGTGCGACTCTTTCTGCGACAGACCCCGTCACAATCCTCGCAATCTTCAATTCGTACAAGGTAGACCCCACGCTCTACACATACATATTTGGCGAGTCTATCCTCAATGATGCCATTGCCATTGTTATCTTCGAAACTGCGCAGAAGTACAAGAAGGGAGAGGCAGGAAATCTTGGTATCGTCAGCTTATTCGAGGGTATTGGGGTGTTCCTGTTTGTCTTTTTTGGCAGTATGTTGATCGGTGTTCTCGTTGGCGTTGGGACTGCGCTGCTGCTCAAGTTCACTTACATCCGCCGCTTCCAAAAGATAGAGAGCTCGCTGGTTGTCCTAATCGCGTATGCTAGCTATTTCTTTTCGAATGGTGTACACATGTCTGGTATGTCTTGAAACCTTTGTGGCTGTCGAAATCTCTTCTGAGACTTGGCAAACCAAGCTTGTATGACGGCTATTAATATCATGTTTAGGAATCGTATCTCTGCTATTTTGTGGCATCACGCTCAAGCATTATGCCTACTTCAACATGTCGCGACGTACGCAACTCACCACAAAATATCTTTTCCAGGTCCTAGCGCAGCTATCCGAGAATTTCATCTTCATCTACCTCGGCCTGTCGCTTTTCACCGACAACACTCTCGTCTTCCAGCCCCCATTGATCATCGTCAGTGTCATGGCTGTTTGTGCAGCGCGTTATGTTGCTGTGTTCCCGCTGTCTAGCCTTATTAATAGAGTCATTCGATATCGTGCTGCCAAAAGGGGTACGGTTCCTGAAGAATTGTCGTACAGTTACCAGGCCATGCTGTTCTGGGCGGGCCTGCGCGGAGCTGTCGGCGTAGCTTTAGCAGCACTAATGGATGGCGACAACGCTCCTGCGCTTCGTGCTACTGTTCTAGTTGTCGTTGTGCTCACTGTCATCATTTTTGGCGGCACTACAGCTCGGATGTTGGAAATCCTCGGCATCCAGACTGGTGTAGTTGATGAGATTGACAGTGACGACGAGTTTGACATTGAGACTTTCAACAGCGGACTGTATAAGCGCTCTGATACAGCCATAGGGTATAATCCTCACCGAAACGTTTCTCTCAACACCGTAGGAAGAGCCCCTGGGTCCAGCGCTGGGCCTAGCCGCCTCGCTTCGTCAACCTCACTCTCCCGCACGCGCTCCGACAATGAACAGGGCGAGCTGCTTCACAGCAGTAGCCTAACGGACTCAGAAATAGGCAGCGATATTGACACATCTGACCTACCGCCTCCAGCACGCAATAACCCAACTCGCCGTCGAAGCAACCCGCTGCTTCGGTCCAACACGGCACCACTGGAGTCACAGGTCAGATCTGCCGAGAGTCAGGCGACAGGCGTCATCCCCTCATTCCGGCAGATACTTACAACAGAGGATCCTGCAGGACTGTTCAGGCAACTAGACGAGGGCTTCATCAAGCCCCATCTTTTGTTAGATTCGGGGAATCATAGAGGGAGCCCAGGTAGCTCTGGAGGGGGACCAGGTGTATGAGATCCCCCAGCAAAATTGAGTTTTCTATTTTCTTGTTTTGTCGTGTCATGTGTATTTTTTTTTTTTGCTTTTTTGTTGTTCTTCCTCTTTTCTTATTCCTTTTCCTCCTTCCTTGCCAGTTTTTGGGTTTCTTTTCCTTGCGTTGCGTCGGTTGGGCTACATTGTATATATAGAAAGTGGATGGAGTTTCAGCATGGGACAACAAGGCGAGCAGTCAAGGGCCATGGCCACCGTAGTGATGTGGGGGTTTATTGATCAGGTGGCTGTGCATTGCAGTCTAACTCGTTGGCCTATTTGTCAAGCGAGGGACCAGTAGTGTGTTTCTTACGATATTTGCCTTGTCTATACTTCCCTTCACATTGACACCATCTTCATCTTCTAACATCGCCAGAGTAGTGTGTCATGCTAGGTGACTTGCAAGCAGACGAACAGGCTTACACACACATCTACGTGTATATAAAGTGAAGACCATCTATGTTAATGTCATGATGGGGTAATCAGGATGAATAGCACTTGCTACGGTGTGGGAAACGCTGCGACTATGACTGTAACACGCAGTTAGGATTTCTGCCCACGCAGGTCTCTCCTTTGCGGTCCCCTTATTAGCCCTTGGCCTAGCTGCCCACATGCAGATGCGCATCTATATACAGGCTTGTATGCACGTTGTGCTTATTGATAGATCCTCTTAGGCGCATCTGTGTTGTTTCTTCGCTTACCACTCGCCTGACGTCAAGGCGAGCTATTGCATCTAAAACCGGTCGGTCAGTGACTTCACAGCGGCTACCTAATAAGACTTGAAGAATTTTACTAGTCTACTTTGACTTCAGCTATTAGTCGCACAGATCTTGAAATATCCTCTATACGTGCAAGCAGCGTAGTCATCAAGCTAAAACGACATTAGAAACAAAGTAAAGGCAGTAATATGCAAGTGAAGCTCATCAAGCCAGATTGTCTTTGGGTTTATTTCTTCGCGGGAAATTCTTGAATGAACTCTAACATGAAATGTTCCAAGACTATGTTTTTCCAAGAGGCCTGTTTTCTCTGCCTAACCTATTTGGTTTCATGCTTAAAATTCTCAGCCTTGTCGCCGCAAATTTGGCAGCCTTGCTACTCAGATGGTCTCTACGTAATCTTGCCATCGCCATCGCCATCGTATCGCCATCTTTCGATGCCAAACCTAATCCTGTTGACTTCACAACAGCCACGATAACTATGAATGCTTCGTTCTAGAATCTCGAAATACATCAGCTTGAAGAATACAGTACGTTGGAGAAAAGTAACACCATGCATTATTTGGTACTCTACCAGAATAACCCGGCATTGGTACTAACATCCACCCATGCACGCCTCAACCTAGTCCAAGAAACCCGGCACTATTGCGCCCTTGGCCACTTGCAAACTGGCCATGCAAATCAATTATAATTCTATCGCTCTGTGTTAGTACTGCCAGCCAGCCAGCACGGTACGAAAAGGTCTGTGCGGCAGAGCTAGAAAGCTTACCATCCTGACCTTATTTGACTTAGCTAGCTTGGGTTTCTTTTCACGTCATCTCTCCCCTCTACATTCCCTTGTTTTCTTCTTTTATTTGTCCTTATTGCCCTCAGCTTTCTGTCCTTCCCTCTTCTTTTTGGTCGCAAGACTACCGTTTTTCTATCCTCCCTCCCTATCTGCAAGCAGCACCTCCTCCACATTGTGACATTTCATAAAAAGCCAGGGCTCGTAACTGGGCTTCTTTGGCTTGGTTCAAATTCACTTTCACCATGGTCTCCTCGCGGTCTTCTTCCGACGGTCACTCACCGCCTACTCCTATCCGCCCTAAATTCATTGACCCCGATGTTGATCCATTAAACGAGGAGTCACCTTTACTATCACCGGCAAGCCCCAACCCGAGCCACGGCGCGCGATCCACAGATTTTACGTTTCCCCCGTTCGGCAGCGCGTCTGCTGCGGCTCATCACCCAAACTATGCTTCCTCATCACCCATCTCGTCGCCTCCTAGGCATGAGCGCAACACCATGAGCGTATGGTACTTGATTCTCTTAACCATCAGCATCGGGGGCCTGCAGATAGCCTGGTCAGTTGAGCTTAGCAATGGGTCGCCATACCTATTATCGCTGGGGCTCAGTAAATCACTTATGGCACTAGTATGGATTGCAGGCCCTCTTAGCGGAACGCTTGTGCAGCCTTACGTCGGCATGCTGAGTGACAACTGCCGGCTTCCGTGGGGTAAGCGCAAACCGTTCATGCTAGGTGGCACAATTGCGACAATCGCATCACTACTCTTTCTTGCCTGGACCAAGGAAATAGTCATGACTGTGCTAGGTGCTCTAGGTTTCAATACAGATGGCAGCGGTGCAAAAAATACTGTCATCGTCGTGGCTGTGATCGGTGTGTACGTGCTTGACTTCGCCATAAACACTGTCCAAGCCGCTATCCGTGCCTTCATCGTCGACTGCGCACCATCCCATCAACAGGAAGCCGCAAACGCTATGGCAAGTCGCATTACTGGTGTCGGCAATATTGTGGGCTATTTAGCCGGCTATGTAGAACTCCAACGCTACGTCCCCTGGCTAGGTAGCACACAGTTTCAGGGGCTCTGTGCTATTGCTAGCATATTTCTGGCTTCTACTGTCTGTCTGAGTATTGCGGTGATCCCTGAACGTGACCCCCGGCTTGATGGCAAACCACCAAAAGCAAGACCCGGGCTTATGTCGTTCTTCATTGGACTATTCCACTCTATACGCCGTCTGCCTGCCCAGATCAAACGCGTGTGCTTGGTGCAGCTATTCTCGTGGATTGGATGGTTCCCTTTCCTTTTCTACACGTCGTCGTACATTGGAGAACTTTATGTCGAACCTTTCCTTGAGGAAAATCCCAATATGAGCGATCAGGAGCTTGAGAAGCTTTACGAAGAGGCCACTCGTATCGGCACTCTAGCTCTTTTCGTCAATTCTATTGTCACGCTGTTGACCAATGTGTTTCTCCCCTTCTTCATTGCACCTACCTATGACAAGGCCCCTATGGGTGATGATTCTTGTGAAACCAAGCCCATGTCAGCGCTTGACAGGCTTCGCATTCGCGGCTTTACTCTGAAGCGGGCTTGGTTCATATCTCTCGTATTCTTTGCACTCACTCTCTTGGCGACAGTGTTTGTACATTCTGTCAAGGTTGCCACTGTCTTGGTTGGGTCCATCGGTTTCACCTGGGCCCTGACTCTATGGGCTCCCTGGGCCATTATTTCAGCCGAAATTAGCCGCCGAGATGCGCTCATTCGCGAGCGCAAGTTGAAGCAGCAGGAACTCGACTCACAATGGTTCCCATTCCGCACCCCACAGGGCCTTGGCAACTTCGATAACACCCACAGCCCTGAGTTAGGGCTGGACGAGGCTGCTGAACACGACGAAGCCGGAGTTATTCTTGGCATTCACAACATGTCCATTGCCGCGCCGCAGATCATCGCCAACATAACCTCTAGTGTTATTTTTTCCATCTGGCAAAAGCCCCGCGGAACGCCCGGTGACCGCAGCATGACATATGTGTTTGCCCTGGGCAGTATTTTCGTATTAATTGCTGCTGCCTTTGTCTTCCGCATCAATGATGGTGCGCTGGAAGAACGAGCCAATAATGACATAGCTTCTGGGTCTGAAGGCCACCGTCTACTAAGTTCCGACGCGCCCTTTGGCATAGATGGTTTTGAACAGGACACGGGCTTAGTCTCAGCACGATCAAGCGCTGAAGGCAGCAAGAAGGGTTCGGAGTGGCCCCAGGGCTCTAGTGACGGCGGAGGCTCAGCCGGGATGTCCTTCCAATCTACCCCCAATGTTGGCTGAGCTGCTAAATATAGGAGCTCTGAGTATTGATTCTGTTGGGTCTAGTGTATGCGCCCTTTCTACTCTGTATGGGCATCTGACTAATGATTCCAGTTTGTCTTTATTGTTTCCTTTCTTTCAGTTACCTTATTCCCCCTGTCTTTTTCTTCTTTTCACCATGTTTTTTTGCTTTTGCTGTATTCATCTACATACCCAGAGGTCTTTCCTTCCTGTTGCTAAAAAAGACGATGTCTTTCAATTGTCATGATTCCAAATATTTATATATATATTTATATATTCACAAACATACCGCACTATCTCTTAACTATATATTTCAAAGTATTAGCCTTCATTCTCATTCTCGCATGGACCGGCACAGCCTAGTACTGTATCGCTATCAAAGCCAATACCCAATCTCTCCATCTCAGAAGCACAAAACGATGCCTAAAATATCTCTTGACGTCATCTACTTGTATCATCTAGATAAAGTCATCGTCATCGTCGTCATTTTCGAGTTCTTCCTCAGGAACTGCGCGGCTTCTCAAGAAGTCCTCAACAAATTTGCGAACGCGCTGGACGCGGTTGCCTCCCCGGCCACCGCCGCGCTGAGGCCCAGCGCCAGCTCCGGCTCCAGCTCCGGCTCCGGCTCCAGCTCCCGCAGTGGCTGCACCACCGCCACCGCCACCGCCAGCTTGCGTGTGAGGCTCTGGCATAGGTTCGCGAACAGCCACTGTGTTGGCGCTCTGATCACGAGAACTAGCAGCTGCGGCTTGCTTGGCTCTAGCAGCACCAGTGCGGTTTCTTCTACGGCCACCTCCTCCAGCACCGTGACGCTTGGCCATTTTGCTTTCGCCATCAACGGACCGGGCAGTAGCAGGCAACGACTCAGAGTTTACCACATCGCGGGTATCGAGTAGGCTAATAGACCGCGCAGCTGAGTGGGTGTGGCCGCCACCAGTGTTGGCATTAGCACGAGTGCCTGCGTTAGTGTTGGCATCGGCGTTGGCTGCTGCTGCTTGCTTGGCTCTAGCAGCACCAGTACGGTTCTTCTTACGGCCGCCGTTTGCATGACGCTTGTTGACCTTGCTAGACTTATCAGTAGAGCGGATATCGAAAAGGTTAATAGATTGAGCTGACTGAGTTTTGCCGGTTATGCTAGCAATAGCCTGTTCAGCCTTTGCCTTTGCCTTAGCTATCTTCTCTTTAGCAGCCGCCTTTTTAGCAGCACCAGCGCTACCATTCTTTGATTTCGCAGATTTGGACCGGTTGCGGCGGGATGCAGCTCCGGTTCGGTTCTTCTTGCGACGAGTGCCGTTCTTATGGCGTCTATCAATGCGGTGCGACTCCTCCATGATGGAGCGAGCAAGGGGTGGGAGGGCTTCAACATCGAAGGGACTGCGCTCCTCAATGTTTCGCTTCTTCAACTCTGCGCTCGATGGTTTCAAGGTAGCAAGAGCAGCCCAGGTTTGGAACTCCGCATTGCGTGCAGCGGCAAGGCTAATGGAGAAAGTGCCATTTCCGCTATTCGCCGGCCCCAACGTGGCAGAGGTAGAAGTTGGGTCTGAAATAACCTTGCTAGACAGACCAAAACCCAGAGTCGCAGTATCACCCGCACCATTCAGCACAGCACCCACGTCAGGATTCAGGCAGTTTTCACACAGGAACGTGTACAGGAGCGAAGACTTATCAACACTAGTAGATTCGCCAATAGTGCGGATACTGTAGTCGCCAGTGACCTCGGACTGATCTGCATTCCGCAGGGAGCTAGTCACATCGGCTCCATTGGCGTAGGCCGCAACAAAGATGTTACTGTCAATAGCACCATTGAGTCCAAGTGCACCCCATCCAGCGCCGTTAATGAGCGGGACGGCGATCTGACCAATAAAGCTGCTTTCGACAGATTCGGGCAGAGCTATGCCAAATGAGGACTGTTGAGCCGAGAAGCGTTGGAAAACGATGCCAGACTTGCTATCGGTGAAGGTAGAGGCGCTCTCAGCCTTGACGGACGCGATGGCTGGTAGAAGTCCAAGGAACACGGACGAGGCCGAAAAGAAGCTCAAGGTTCTGTAAGCCATTGTGAAAGGGGGGGGGAGGGGGGGAAGAGATATGAGAGTTCCGTGGGATGGGTAAAGGGCGGGTTTGGTAGGTTATTAGAAAGAAAAGACCAGCTCATCAAGTATTATTAGAATAAAAGTAAAGAAATAAAGCCACCAGGGCCAGGCGGTGATACTATCACGGCCTACGAAAAGAAAAACAGAGGGTGAGAGTGCTTGTAAGATCCCCGCTGAAGAGAGGAGATGGATGAGAGGAGAGCAAGACGGAAGAACAGGACGGGGACAGGCCGCTCTTAAGTACTTTCTCTAGTCTGCCTTCTCCGGAGTGCTCTCATTCTATTGGCAACTAGGCCGTGTGCCCAGTCTCTCCGCTCCCTTACCACCTAGGCCCAGCAGCCGCAGTGAAGACACGGTAACAGGGCCTCAAACCCAGGTCAGGGCCACATCTTCCTCATTCCTAATGCCTCACATGCTTCAGTAAAGCGAGGCCTAAGTCGTAGACATGTATAAACGAGCTAAAAAAGAAGAGAAATTCTTCATCGTGATGCGCGCTGAACTGTATGATGATCACAACTGAAGCATTAAGCTTCAGTCGCTAGCTGCGCGCTTAATATGTCTGTGACTAGTTTCACAGCCCCCACAGTCTCACAGCCTACCAAGGACATGTCTATCATACAGTCTCTCCTGCGCTCTGGCATCAGTCAGTTTCTCTTATTGCACTAGCTATACAATCTACTGACGATCCAGTTCACAGCAGAAACAGCAGGATGTCATTGCTGCTAACCCTAGCTTAAACCTAGGGCTGACACCACCCACACTCGGGAAACGGCTCAATGTCGAGCCAACCCGCTGTTTTGAGTTTCCGTTGCCGCTCTTGGCCCTTTTTAGTTTTGCTCTTGCCGATTATTGTCTTGGCTTTTTAAATATTGATCATTAGTCATTTAGACGACGTAGCGGCAGGCGGCATTGTTGGGAACTAGAAGTTCTATAGTATACGAAGCACGCCCGTTTCCCCTTATCAAGGAAGATGATCAGAAATAATAATGGTAAAACAAATAATAGAAGCCAGATGTTTTCAATTTGCAACTACCCAAAACAACAGCGAAGCTACGCGTCCGCTCTTAACCCTATTTCCGCGTGCAATTAGCTTGTTTTTTTTTTTCTCTTCCAACGTTGCAGCCTGTTTGATCGTCTGCCAGGCACTGGTCCATATCAGCTTGTCACAGTCTCACGCCCGGACCATTGGTTTGCTAGAATCACGTTTGTTGTTTTCTGCTACTGTCTCTGCTTCTGTTGCCCATGCATTTTGTGAGATGTTTAACTTTGTTTCGTCCGCGTTTAGACGTCGTCCCAAGTCTATGAGGCCAGGCCCTCAGAGCCAGAAGCACCGAAACCAACCCTAATACCTTTCCACTGAAGTGCAAACCCTAAGATACTGCGCGCTGCAAAACAGCCCCCAACTAATTTCTCAGGCACTGATTGCCACAGATCATTTTGTTGTCATGTGTAATGGTGGTAGCAGCAAGCAGAGCCCAACAAGGGGTCAAGTTTCAGCACGTTCTGAAATATGGTACCGCGCGTGTGTATACGTGTGCGTGTGCTGCTCAACAGTCGGGAGGGAGGGCTTTTTGTTTTGTTGCCAACTGGCACCTGGAGCCGGTCTGCCGTTCTGCACGCTGGTTGCAATTTTGCCTGTTTGGCGAAGGCATAGCGTGAAATTCTTCTTTGTGAGCGGATATAGTTCCTGGTCTAGTGCAAGAGGTCTGATTGGCCCTGTTAATCTAAGCAAACTCAGGAGGCCGTTTCGTGAGACACAACTGCCGCAGTTTACGTTGAGAACATCTACCAGCTACCCTTGTGGCCCTACTGTCTTACGGCCTGGCGGTTTTACGGGGTCGACTCCCACCACTTCTCGACAGAAAATGAGGACTTGGATAGGATAGGATGAGATAGACCGCAATGGGCTGGGTGTGGTCGTCTCCCCCTTTCTTAGACCTAGCTCTAACGAAGCGATATATGTAGAGCGCTTTGCATAGCCTCAAACATGCCGCCAGGCCCCTTTATAGACGTGGGCGTTGCTGGAAAGCTGGTTGGGCCGAGCTATTATGGTACAAATAGTAGGATGGGTTCTTCTCAGCATGTCCTTAGGCAGCTGAAGACTGGCAGCTTTATCCTTGCTTCCTACCGGCTTGCCTGTGTGCGTGTTTGGGTATCTGGCTCTTGGTTGTCGATATTGGGGATTAGATAAATAGCGAGGGCGCAAAGGCTAATGGCATTGCTACTGCCACTGTTGTTTTTGTTGTTGTCGTCGCTGTTATTAAGTAAGACGTGTATATACATACTACGGACGGAAGACACACAGCATGCATGTGCACACGTACATATGTACAAGTACCTACACGCCCGTATGCATGCGAGTAAGGGGTGGGAATTTTACTTGACTCTGTGTACTACGGCTTTGTTTTCTCCTGCTGTCAAAAATGACAACTGAGAAGGTTGTGTGTTGTGTTGTGGTGTGTTGTGTGGTGTGTGGTGCGTTGTGTGTTGTGTGCTGTGTGCTGTGTGTTTTGCGTTATTTCTTTATTTTCTGTTAATTTTGGGGGCTTTTTGTGTGTGACCCATAGATCTATAGCCCTGGTCTTACCTGGCTTCTTCCACTTTGTTGGTCTAGACTCCCAATTAGAAGACGACAAATGGGGCTTAGATAGCAGCGTCGGCCAAGAATGGGTGTCTTAAGGGCTTTGTATGGAAGGAACAGACTGAGGACTGGATGGAGATGAATGGCCAGTTAGATGGTTGTTTTCTCCTACCAACAAGACCTTGCTGTCCAGGTATTCAAGTACGCAATTGCCCTAAACTAGAGAAAGCTTGCATTGCTTTACGATGTACTGCTTTCAAATTTCCCTGCTTTTCGCCTCTGCCTCTACCGTTCTTATCGCTGCAGAGGGAGCTTCTACATATGGAGCCACCTACTTGCCCTAATAGTACTTACCTTTTGCTGTTGCTGTCCTGTTCTCTGCTTCCGTGGCCCCATTTCGGTCGGTTGGTTATGTCGGTTGATATCCGGCTCAACAGTCCGTGGTCGTAGGATTGGAATTGCGTACTTCGGTATGAATTTGGTAGCTACAGCCTCCTTCCCCATTTCTCCATTGTTGTTTTCTCTATTTGGGCCGGCAAAAAGCCTGAGTTACATAAGACATACTCTGTCAGGTGTGGTTGGACTGTCACGCTGTTAAGTTGCAAGCTGCCGTTTATTCTGATGACAATAGAGAATTTGAACTAACAACGACTCTGAGAAGTCTTCAGATTTATCAAGACAATATCAGAGATGAAGACAGATAGCTGTCGGAACCCCTGTCAGAAATACAGTCCGCGAAAATATGGGATTCCCTTGATGCAGCCAAGGGGGTGTCACGCAGTAAAGACAACGGTACATCTTGTCATGCAGCGATAACTGTTCTTCCCAACAGGCTTGGGCACCGCTATTCCTACCAAGCAATGCTTGACAGCTCAGTATGCAGAGTTTAGTGGTGGGCTTCTGAGAACAAAAAGCCTTGTTCTAGTTTTCTTTGGGGAGTAAGCTTGGCCATGATAATCATGTGTGAATGGCTATTTCCGATGATTGCCAGGTGTAGCCTTTGTTTTGATGCCAAAGTGCAGGTTCTGCTCGTGTAAATTGATTTGGGGGGCGGTGTTTGGGAAACGCAGCCATTGTGTGTGTGTTGCCAAGTATGGATAACAAAAAGGGGACCATACGATTTCAGCTTCCATCGTTGGGGCCATAGTGCGGTTTCCCGCCTCGCCTGCACCGTAGTGCTTTCCCAACCTAGTCGTCGTACTTCTGTTTGCTGTATCTTCAACTGAGCTACACTGGTGGCCTTGGCATTATACTCCACGGCCAGAAATCTGTCAAGAAGCTCCAGAAACAACAGGCAATGTCAGGCATATCGAGACTCTCTAGAAAGCCATGCCACGTAATATAGTGGGATGTGCTCATTCAATTTCATCTATTATTATATCGTCTCAGCAAAACAATACATTGCGTGGTGCCGTTGATACAGGGCTATACGGTGGGAGATAATCTCGATGCCTACTTTCGAGTCCTTGCTTCTCCTCCCATCCTCCCATCCTGACATAGTACATCACAGATGCGTGGTGGAAGAGAGAGTGCTACTATAGACCCTTGGCCCAGAGAAGCAGGACGGTAATAGGGGCATAGATAAAAGAAGCCAAGTGCAGTGCAGTACCTTGAAAACAGTTGTCTTATACAAGACTAGCATCAGCCAAGGGAAAAGGGCTAAGAGTCTAGGGGCT
Organism: Ceratocystis huliohia; assembly: GCA_038382965.1. Lineage (NCBI taxonomy): Eukaryota > Fungi > Ascomycota > Sordariomycetes > Microascales > Ceratocystidaceae > Ceratocystis > Ceratocystis huliohia. Next base: position 26,398 of record JAXCEX010000179.1, read on the forward strand.
AATATGTTGTACGTAGTAAAGCATAATATGTAGGCTTAGCATCCTTTACCCTGCTACTTATCTTATTAGCTGTCCCATGTTCTGTGACTGCCTACAATAGGCGAGGCCACCATTCTGTAAACAAGCCTCCGTAGTGATGTGGGCCTATAAATAAGCCCAGCAGTTTGTAGCCCTGTGCTACATCCTATCAAGGCTTGCTGTGGTAAGCTTTTGCAGGCTATTAGGAGCTAAGCCAGATACTAGTGCTTCTCTAGGATCAGAAGCCTTCAGCTATCCTCCCACAAAACCCTCGGCTTTTCCACTTCTGCTTCCACCTTTCTCTCCTTCTTTTTTTTTCTTTTTTACCCAGAAGCAAAATCTCCTGCATAATTTGCCCTCCATGGCGTCTCAGAAATCAGATTTTGAGTTTTCTTCTACGCCTCCGTTCTCTGGCGACAAGTTCGTCAAGGCGGAGCCTTGTGGTGTCCGCACCACTAATGTGAGTTAAGAGCTTGTCACCACCACCCCCCCCTAGCACATAATTGCCTTTGCCGAGTGGCCAGCCCATGCCCCGCGTTTACGCCTGGTGGCAGCGTTTGGTGGTGATAGTGGTAACACCTGGCCTTTGTCGACTGCCAATGCCTACTATCAACACCACTACCACGAGCCTATAGTATCGCCAATGCCAATGCCAATGCCAATGCCAATGCCAATGCCAGTGCCAGTGCCAATGCCACCGCACCGTCTTCTTGTTTTGTGATTGGCTCACAATGCCTTCACCCATCGTGGCCACACCCATCGATACTAACTCTTGCGTCAACTAGTATCCCACAATCCACAACGCACCACTACCCGCTGATGGCCCCGGCTCCGATACCTTTAGCAACCTGGGCATGGGCGCCCTGCTCTTCTTGGTCCCGTACTATGCTTCGTGGAAGGTCGGCGGCGGCATCAAGACTACCATTTTCTTTGCCCTTTTCACCACCATTCCAATTCTTCTTGCTTGGTGGCTAGTCATCTCTGCCATTGCCCCTCGCCGCAATGAAAAGGCTCAGCTCCCCGGCCGCCCCATCGAGTTCTACCTGACATTCAAGAACACCCCCGACCGTCTCAAGTACCGCGGCAAAAACAAGATCCCCATGGAAACCTTCCTCGAAATGTACTTTGATGGGCTCGTTGAATTCAACGGCGATGCCCTGGAGGTTCTTGAGTGGCGTCACGATTGGGCTTCCTTCCGCTTTACCTGGGGCATGCTGAAGTTTGTCTTCACTGGCCTACTGCCCGAGGCTATCATGCACACTCGTTCTCAGGGCAAGTTTCATTCGCCTCTCTGCAGACATCGGATTAGTTTATAAAATCGCGTCGCACTAACACTGTGAAAAATAGACGAGGAGCAGGTCCGTGACCACTACGACCGTGGTGACGACTTCTACGGTTGGTTCCTGGGCCCGCGCATGGTCTACACCTCTGGCATCATTTCGGATCCCGATCGCGAGGAGACTCTAGAGGAGCTCCAGGACAACAAGATGGCTGTCATCTGCGAGAAAATCCAGCTCAAGGAGGGTGAATCCATGCTTGACATTGGCTGCGGCTGGGGTACTCTGGTAAACTTTGCCAGCCACAACTTCAACGCTCGTGCTACTGGCATCACCCTTGGTCGTAACCAGACTGCCTGGGGCAACTCGATTCTTCGCAAGTCGGGTGTCCCTGAGGAGCAGAGCAAGATTCTGTGCATGGACTACCGTGATATTCCTGTCCCCGAGGGTGGATTCAACAAGATCACCTGTGTCGAAATGGCTGAACACGTTGGTATTCGTCACTTCACTGGGTTCCTAACCCAATGCTATAACATGTTGGATGACGATGGTATGATGTTTATGCAGCTCGCTGGTCTTCGTAAGAGCTGGCAGTACGAGGATCTGAACTGGGGTATCTTTATGAACAAGTACATCTTCCCTGGTGCCGATGCGTCAACCCCCCTAGGTTTCTACATTAGCTCTCTGGAAGCTGCTGGTTTTGAGATTAAGAGTATTGATACCATTGGTGTGCACTACTCGGCAACTCTGTGGCGCTGGTATCGTAACTGGATGGGCAACCGTGACAAGGTTGAGGCCAAGTACGGCAAGCGCTGGTTCCGCGTAAGTTCTCTTAGCCCTTTATTTTCATCCCTTGATTCGGGATCTAGCTTGGAGTGCCCTGCCACTAACAATCTGTATAGATCTGGGAGTACTTCCTGGCCTTATCCACTATTGTCTCTCGCCAGGGTGGTGCCACTTGCTACCAGATTACGGTTGTCAAGAACCTGAACTCGTCTCACAGAGTCGAGGGCATCAACTCGCAGTGGGGTCTGTTGGGCTCTATTGCCAATACCCGTGCTAACCTCAGCAACTGGGCTTCTCGCATGAACAACATCCGTAGCTCTAAGGACGTGCTGGCATAAGAGAACGGTAATTTTTTGTCTTTTTTGAAAAAAGAATACGCTGGGAGAGAAAAGAAGAACGGCCTGTTTTGCAGTATTCAGGGAGATAGATTCGGAGTTTGTTGTTTCGGGCAAATCTGGGTTGGGAATACACAATGAGGTCTGTTTTTGTGTTTTCCAGGTTTGAGAGCAGAGATTGGTTTCCAAAGACAACTTGGATATAGTAATGTATAAAATGCAGTACAGGACTAGTAGTAACAATACATGTGTAGTGGTGTGTGATGTTGCGATGCGTGCAGCAAACAGAATGGAAAGAAGACCAGTGCTTTATACAAGTGTATACATGAATATATATACGCCATAATGAATGACAGGCCATCTGACCAATGTAAACCGGGCGAACATGCTACCTGGAATGAAGTGTGAAGGCCTGGCCTACTCTCTTCTCAAACATGCTGTGTGATGCACAAGTGTAGTGCAGCGTATTCTATGTAGCCAATTGCGAGGTGGGCTAGAGCACCCTGGTGTGACCTTGAGACGGGCGCTATTGCTGCCTGAAGAATGAGGCGAGGCGGTTGAGACAAGCCTGGTGGCCAGTCCAAAAGCTGGCTTTATGTCGTTGTTGTAGCGTTGGCGGCGTCTATTCCCTCATTCCCCCCGAGAGAGAAAAAAGCCAAGACCAACAACTGGATTGATGCGCTGTGGTTGGCTGTGACCGCTTGATACGCATGCGTGCTCATGTTGATGGCTGGATCCTTGCTCTTGGGGTTTTTTGCTTTTCCTTTTTTATTTATTTATTTTCTTTATTTTGGATTGTTTTAACTTGTGTATCTGATCGTGATGATGTTACAAGTCACGGCTTGAAGAATTGGACCTGCTAGAAGGATAGGATAGACGCAAGGCTCTTTCAATAGTGGGTGCTGTAGTTTCCAGCACTTCCGTGTATCATGCTGGGGAAAGATAAAAAGAACACCTGTACTTGCAGACAACTGGAAGATACATTATATCCTTGAATGCAGCGTCGTTTGATCTATGTGATTCCAGTAGACGTAAAACATATTCAAGTTCAAGATCCTTGAATGCAGGCATGTGTCCTGGAGTGAATGGGGGGGGGGGGACAAAAGACTGACTGGGAAGTAATGCCTAGCCCAGTCGTCTGAATACTTGCTTTTTTTTATCTCCTTTCGCCCCTCTTATGCCTGGGTACGGTTTCATTGGCTACTCCATCACGAAAAGAACAAACACAAGGCTGGCTATTTTCTTGGGCTTCAGGAAGAAGCGAGATCGTCTCATTCCTGTTTTCTCGCTTCTAGAACGAAATAGAAGTTCGCTCGCAGTCTTAGCTTCCCTTTTCTTTCTCCCTCTTTCCCATAGTTCGTGGCATAGCCAACGTTGCTCTACCACAAAGACGGACGGACCGGACCTGTGATGAACAAGGCAGGAGGTGAAAAGTTCAAAATCGGAAACTTCTGTCATTGAAAAAGGGGCCGTTTGCTATCTTTCCTTTCTTAGAAGGTGCAGCAAGGCTGAGCTGAGGGAAACAGCCAAGCTGGCCAAGGCTGAAGACAACAAGACGAGTCAAGATGGATCATCAAAATTCTTCATATCAGCCACTGCTCCAGAATCAGCAAAACCAGTACCATCAACAGCAGCACGTAGCAATGGCTGAACAGAGCCAGGCCCTAGGCCACTCGCAGGCCTACAGCGGCCATCTCCACCAGCAACAGCAACAGCAGCAGCAACTGTCATCATCTATGGACATGCAGCTTCAGGCTGATGTCGCAGGAAATCCTGTTTATATGTCTACCTCGGTGTCTTCAGTCGCACCTAGCCTGCAACAGCCCCAGAATCAGCAGCCGCAGGAGATGGTCGCCGTTCAGTCGGGTCTTGTCCAGGGCGCTATTCCTTCGGGCTTTATGGGCATGGACCCCGTCAGCTTGGGCTTAGACTTGAACGAAAGCCTAAAACTGAAGGGGGGCCCGGCGACTACATCCAGCTCGGCGACCTCAGTTTCACCTCCTGCTTCGGCGACCATAAATAATGTGGAGATAGTGCCCATGCAGGCACAACAACCGCATTTTAATCTGCGCAACAACCAACATCAATTACATCAAATGCGTCAAGCCCATCAGGCCCAACACATGCACCAATTGCCTCACGTCCCGCACAACGGCGCCCCTGGCATCATATATTCTAAATATCCTAATTCCAGTACCAATCCGAATCCTGCAAATACCGGCCACTCTCACTACAGCGCCATCTCCAACTCCATTTCTAGCGATAATATATCGTCTCAACCTTATGTGCACACGCATATGCAGCCGGACATAGGAATGGGGCCCGCTGGCGGCACCACAGGGTCTAGCAATGCCACTCTTCAAGGGATCGGTGACCATTTTTACCCTACTTCGGGAATCTCAGATCCTCAATCCCAACCCCAAGTGCAGCCTCAAGCCCAGTCCCAGTCTGAGAACACAGGCTTTGCCTATCAGCATATAGCTGCCCCCAATTCCCACCACCTCCACAATCAGCAACCACCATCACTATCGCAGTCTCACGAAATCATGCTACCCTCTGTCAACATGACTTCTCAAGTTGAAGCTGCTGGATCAGCCCCTTCTGAAACTTCGACGTCTGAAACCAAATCTTCTGCCAATGCCAATCCTAAGAACAGTAATGGCGGCGCTCCCCAGGCTATTTCTGCCGCCTGTCTCGCTTGTGTAATAGCCTCCACGTTTAGCTTCATTCTTTTATTACATTCGCCCAGAAACACAAGGTACTAATAGTATGCGTCAAATGTAGCGTTCCAAACACCTCAAGTGCAATGGTCAAATGCCATGTCGTCGATGTACTGCCAACGAATCTGAATGTGTCTACATTGCATCTCGTCGTGGCTATAAAGGCCCAAAGGCGAAGCCTTCAGCCAACAATCCTAACAAGCGTCGTGCCGAATCTGAGCTTGAAGAGTCATCTTCACTGAGCACTACGGCTATAACCACCACTACTGCCGCTGCTTCTAACTGTCCTATGCTTATGGGCCACACCCCTGGAGCTTCAGGGACAAATACAGCTAAACATGCAGCTAGCTCATCAGTGTCTGCAAGCAATTCCGATCCTCCTAGCTCTGGCACCGGTCGTAGTTCTCCATTCTCATCATCAGTTGCTCCCTTGGCAGAAAACTCGCAACTGGTGCGCACTTATGATACCTCCCACCTGCTTCTTTCTCCTACGTCTGCTGCCGCCGCTGCCGCTGCTATGGGGACTAGGATGGTTCCGACCCAGACTCCACTTGGTCTCATTTCCGATAGATGCTTAGATTCCTTCTACCATCATTTCTTTGCTGCGCACCCCTTTGTGCTACCAAAAAACCATTTACTGCGCATTGCCAAAGACGGACAGATCAACCATCTGCTAGCAGCCATTCGCTACATTGGCTCGCTGTTCATCAATGTTGGCACAGCTGGTGCTATATTCTATGATGAAGCTTTTGAGATGTGTTATAGCTCGGCCACACCAAAAGATGGCTTTCTCGTTCAAGCCATGGTATTGCTTATTCTTGGCCTTGATGGAAACTGCCAGCGCCAACAGTCTAGAAAGATGCTGCTTGATGTTGAGAAGATTGCTCTTGATATTAATCTCCACACGCGGCCGTTTGCTACCATGTATGGCCGAGGGATTCCTGTGCTGGAGGAAAGCTGGCGTCGCACTTGGTGGGATCTCTATGTTATTGATGGTATGTTTGCTGGTGTGCATAGGGAAACAAACTTTGCTCTGTATGACGTTCCTGCCGACGTCGCCCTGCCCTGCGAAGAAGATAAGTATATCAACGAGGTAAGCTTTTACATTTACAGGCTGGGGTATCATGTATGTTCAATGCCGGATGCTGATGCTCATGACCTTTAGACCATCCCAACACCTATGTATCTGCAAGATCTTGAAGATGCAGACTTCTCTGGAGAGGATCGCGAATTCTCGTCATTTGCGTATCGGATTGCGTCCGGCCGTATTCTAGGGAAAATGATGAGGACCCCAGAGTTTTTTGGCCCCGATGACGAGAACATTGATCGAATCGAGACTCTTCTCACGAACTGGAGACTCCATCTTCCTCCTAGCAAACAAAGCTCTTTGAACAAAGATCTCGAGCTTGATGAAATGATGTTCCAAGCTACGATGATGAACAGAACGTACGTGACGGTTGCTCCATTCGCTGACTCCTGATCTAAACTAACCGTTTATAATGTCTCAGGATTTCTATAATGTTGCATCAGCCGTTCTCCCAGCTTGACTCCTCGGTTACTCGTAATGTCAATTCATGTGCAGCCCACCAGCCGATTGTATCCGGGGAGGACTTCAATTCTCATACCCGACACACCATCAGCTCAGCAAATGATATTAGCAAGATGATCACTCACCGAGTTTCACTTCTCTCACATAGTCACTTTTTTATCTGCGTCATCACACACTCTTCTATAATCCACCTAAGCAAGTGGGCTCTCTACTTTATGCCTTGCAACGATGATGACTTGCGCCAACAAATCCGTCTGCACATTGGCGCTTTGAATAAGCTTTCAAGCGTATGGAAGGCAGCTAGCACTGCCTGCGGTCAAGTGCGTGGCGTTGCACAAGATATTTATCGCGGGAAGAAGGCTCAGGCTGAAATGCCAGGCTTCTGGGAGGGTTTAACAGCAGATCAGGTCATTACTAGCATGGCCAACGACGAGTCAATGATGTCAGAAATTGACGCATTGACTTCTGCTCCAGTTATTGTTGATTCGACTTTTGCAAGTGTGGATTCTAGCGGGCAGTAATGGTCTTTAGTAATGTAGGTCATGTTAGTCCCGCTAGCCCTCTATCAATTTACGCCGCTATATATTAGCTCCTAATCTTGGGCAACTTTGTTCTTGACTTTCCGCGTCGAGATATGTACATTTTATTACCCAATCTACTCCACATACAGGCTACTCTCCTCATCAAGCTTTTAGTTCGCAAGTTTGCAGCAGTTCACACATTATTACGTTACGCAAATAGCGCCACATGTTTCATTCATAGTCTATATCGTGAGGACAACAACCTTTGCACATGCAAAAGTAACGAGTATCGTTGATAACTGAGTATGAACAGAAAATCAAAGTAAAGGAGCCAGAAAGAAAATTTGAGGAAAAAGCGACCACATGTAAAGAAAAAACAGAAGCAGCGGGATGGGGTAACGCCAAAGAACGCCAGCCAAAACAAAACATGATGCAGCCCCTTGGTACCTTTTGACGCAAGGCTTTTTTTTATCCCTCTCTCTAGGCTGTTGTATGTGCCATTCGTTGTATGTCATCTTCGGTAGATAGATACAAAAAGGCTCGTTGAACATAGCCAGCACAGGAGGAGAAGAAGATCCTGATGACGTAGCGACAGGGCCTTGAGGGATGACCTTTTCTTCCCCCCCCTTTCTCTCTCTATAGCGTTCAAGGGTAGAAAATAGGTAAGAACAAGTCGTGACATCAATGGAGGGATAGGAACACGTGAAAGTGAGACCGCTATGTAAATGGGGATATCAAAGTTGGTCATTTTTAAAGAGGCTCTGATTTCTTATGGCTTTAATCAGACTCCGAAGCAGCGGCCTCGCCAGCGGTCAAAGGCTCGACCTCAGTGACGTTGCTAGTAGCAGCGCTCCAGTAGCTAGTTTGACAGAAGGGCATTAGTTATACGACAGGCACATATGGGAAAGGGTATCAGCGAGAATAGAGAAAGGATGATAACTCACGCAATAACTCGAATGCGGAACTGGCTGATCGGTGCCGAGAACATCTTTAGCAGTCTGGTCTGGCGTGAGTCAAGGACCTGGCCCTCCTTGCAGACAACATAGTCTTCAGTTGAGCCGTCCTCCTCACCAAGCACAATCTTGCCACGAACCATGCGAGTGGGTACACCTAGTTTGCGCAGCTCAGGCTCTAGCGTATGCTCAAGAATGACGTCGTGCTCGGCGGGCACCTCACCGGCAGTCGAGTACACCACACCCGCAGGGATAACAAAGGTGCGCGAGGCCACAGTGCCAGCACGTGCAAAGTCGGCTTCGTTGATTGACGACAGGTAGCTAGTGACGTCGGCTGCCGGGCGGTTGGTGAAGAGCAAGCCGACCTGGCCATGGATGTGTGGAGTCAGAAGCTCCAGGCCGGGTGCTTGAGCTTCCTCGGGGGTCAGGCCGAGGGCTTTGGCCATGAGCTTGGACTTGCCGAAGAAGATTCTGCCGAGAGAGACAAGAAGGAGATTGTTAGTGGCGGTTGTACGGAGGATGGGAGTGTAAGTGGGAAGAGGAAGAGGGCAAGCCTGCTAATATTCACGCCCTGCGATTCTCGCTAGCTAGAATGGGTAGAGCTGCAAGGCATAGTTGGCGCATTCAGTGGAGCAAAAGGAAAGAGAAAACACTCACGCGCTGTCGCTCAGCTCTTGGCGCACTGTCTTCAGGTAGTTGTTCCGGGAGTTATCGATGCTGAAGACAAAGCAGTTCTGATACTCGCCAACAGCCTCGCGCACATTGGCAAACAGCTTGTCCTTGTGCTCGCGGCCCTTCTTATCGACCTGGGTCAGAGAGATAGACTTGTTACGCCGGGATTTAGGCATTGTGATGTGTGGGTGGTTGTGGTCTTAAACAGATGGAGGCTCTTGTCAAGAGGCAAAGAGAGGATTTTGCGAGATAGAGGGCTGGCTAATCAGAGAAAGAGAAGTAAAAAGAGCAAATAGATCTTTAACTACCAGCGAATCGAGATTAAATACAAACAATAAGAAAAGCAAGTGATGCAATGACAAAACTAGCACAGAAGTTGAATCTATTTTTTTGGGCTTCCTATATAAAGTAAAAAACCTTGATAATTGGTTTTTTTTTTCTCTTCACCGAATGGCAGAAAAATTTCGAGGGGCGTTTTTAGCGGGGAGGTATCTTATCGATAAAACTCAACTAGGAAAAAAAGAAAACGCTCTTCACCGCTTTGGGGCCCTGCTTCACGGTGAGCTCACAGGGGCGCTTGGCCAAGTATAGTAACTTCTAGTACACTCACCGCGAGCTCACCGATTGAAAGTACAAAGCTGCGCGAGCTGACCACAGCTTCTCACGTTATTCCTCACTTCGTGTCTTACCGTCTTCTCGCAATCACGCACGTGTGCTGAATAATCTTGTTAAGGTCGTTTGCTAGAGCGGACTGGACATGGCTTCAAGGCCCCCCCGCTGTATGAGAGAAAGACAAAGAAAAAGAACAAAGGAAAGAAAACAGTAAACGGCAAAAAGGGAAGAAAGAGAACGCAACGAGAATACTACCTCTAAACAAGCACAATGCTTCTCTAAAGCACACAGAAGGCCTATTAGGCTCCATCTTGGATGCCAAATGCCAGACAAGCACAGACAAGCAATAACTGCAGAGCCGTAAAAAATAATAGATGAGCCAGGAAGGAGAAAAAACAAATATACTCAACCATTTCCCCCCATGAAATACCTACCCAATCAGCCCACGCGTAGAAATACAGCCACCTGACGATCCACACACCATTACCTCCAAACGAGACGTGGAACAAGAGGACAAGGTGAAAGAGAAGAAGAGGGAGGGAAAGAAAAGACAATAGGAAAAGGAAAAAAAAGCACACTGCAACAGACACAAAGCTGGGTCGTGTCGTGTTGGGAAGAGCCGGACGAGCAAAGTGCACTTTGACCTTGATCTCAACCTCGCATGCAATGCGACACACTCACAAGTACCATGAAACTCTAGAGCAGAATATAGACAACGCCGGGGGATGAAAAAAAACAAGCCATCAGTACCGGCGGATCTTTCTGGGCTCGTCGTAGCCGTGGCCCTCGTCGTAGCGTCGTTTACGGTCGTCATCCCGTGGGCGATCATAGTCACGATCGCCACGGTCGCCACGGTCACCACGATCGCCACGGTCACCACGGTCGCCTCGGTCACCACGGTCGCCTCGGTCACCTCGGTCTCTATCCCGCTCTCGATCGCGGTCGCCTCTGTCTCTATCTCCCCGATCGCCACGGAACCCACCATCACGCGGCCGCACAGGCTCGGCATTGCTTCCTGAGCGTCTGGGATCCTCGCGTCTGCCACTACCGTATCTATCATCGGAGAAGCGGCCTGAGCCACGTGGCTCGTAGCCCCGATCGCGACTGCCGCCAAAACCACCACTACGGTCTCCGCTAGGGCCTGTGGGGGGGCCACCACGATCGCCACCGCGGAAGCCCCCACGCATGCCTCCTCGGAATCCACCGTTTCTGCCACGACCTGAGTCAAAGCCGCCTCGGAAACCGCCGCCTGAGGGGCCGCGGAAGCCACCAGGGCCGGTTGGCCGGGCGGCTGCGGCACGGGTGTAGTTTCGGCCACCCATGCCACCGCCAAGTCTACGAGGTCTCCACCCTTTGACAGTTCTGCCTCTCTCAACATCCACCTTGATTGTACGACCCTTGAGTCTAATACCATCACAGGCGTCTAGAGCAGCTAAAGCCGGTGTGCGCGAAGGGCGCTAGAGTTAGTCACGAGTTTCATCTTACCAAAAAAAAACACAGCTTTGCAAAGATTGGAGTGGGGGGGAATAGAGGGAAGGCTAGCAGCAGTTATAGACATCAATGTACAACGGAGAGCTCGAAGTCGGTTCAGTCAGGTATGAATGTGACCTGTGAGCGGACAAGGCGGTTGAGAATTGAGCTGAGTTCGGTCAAGCACAAGATCGAAATAGAAGCATCCTGCATAAGCACACATGGGGCAGGAAAAAGCGAGGTCATCATCGCTATCATCATTAGGGGACTATAGTTACCTCTCATATCGCGTTCACGTTCGAATACGATAAAGGCATAGCCGCGATGCGGCTTCTTCTTCTTTCCGGAGTTTTCTTCGGAATGCGTATCTTTGATCAGGCGGATCTAGAAGAGCACTAGTTAGCATCTACATATTGATCCTGATCAGTTACAGGATGTGGCATGCACACTCTTTCAATGGGGCCATGACGCCCAAATTCGTGTTCGAGATCTTGTTCGGTAGTATCGTAGCTAAGCCGTGCGGCAATCAGCGTTTTGAAGGCATCGCCGCGGATATTAGGATCCTCTGCAGGATTGTCTAGTGATGAGAAGTGTCAGTCAGTCTCAGAACATCATGGTATAGCCAGGACGAGAGCGATCAGAACAACATACAAGGTGCGGATGTCAATGCCTCAACAGCAGCTTCACGCTCGATTTTCAAGCGGTCTTTGCGCTCCAACCAGCTCTCAGTTGGCGTATACTCGTCGGTATCTTTGTACTGCTGTAATGCAGGTAAAAACTGCGCCAGGCCATCAATTGGCATAGTCTTGCGATCGCCTGCAGCATGGTCAACGGGCTTGAGATAGCGCACGGGTGGACGTGGTGCAAAGAGCATCAACAGGTTAGGCGGAAGTTTGTCCGTCATGGCTGCGACTTTCGCGGGCGTTTCCCGGATTGGACGAGAAGAAAATACGCGACGTCGTGAAGAGAGTCGAAGATTGAGCTCAAGGATCTGGTGATGGCAAATATCCGTCTAGACGCGACTTTGTGATAGAGAGGCAATAGTGGCAAGATCCGGGATGCAACTTTATTGGCTAGAGTTTTTTCTGGACACCAGCAGCAATAAAGGTAGGCAGAAGAGATTCACGTCACGATAATTATGCCAAAGTCAATGCAGATGCAAGGAAACAGAGCCTTGCCGTGCCTGAAACTTTCAGCAGACCTTTTTTTTTCTAGGAATGCGCGGAATCCAAATCCCACAGCCTTGTCGCATGCAGTCTTGGCAATTGTATCGAAAATATCAAACCCTAGCCTGACTTTTTTATGCACAATTTAAACGAAGTTCAGCCGACCAATGGCGCAGGAGCGAAGCACGTTGTAGGCAAAAATCGTGATGGACCGCGGCTTGGTGAAGCAAGCGGCCTGGGACGAGTGGAATCAGCACACCACAATCACTTCTAACAATGACGATAAGAGCGCTTACAGCTGTCTCTACGGGACAGGTAAGGTCCTACACCACCTCAATTACTCCTCAACAACTAGTACACCGAAAACTAAAAATCAATTCCTATAGAACGGCGTCGGCGCCTTCGTGCTGCAATGCAAGAAGCTCAGCTTCCACTACTGTGACTGGGCTGGCAGCTCAGTCGGCATGAAGTACGTCCTTTCCCGACCCTCCATGCTATTTTTTGTCTCTCTGATCTTGTGTAGGACGTTGAGACTGCCACAACTCTCCTCCAACTGCTCCCTCCCACCCCCCCCCCCCCCCCCCCAACGTCGTTTAGCACTATACCCAGCTCTTTAAGCTAACACTCTATCTACCATCTACTTCAGCGGCTTCATCAAGTCCCAACTCACCAAGTTTGCCGCCAGCAATCCCGAAATTGAGATCGAAGTATCTCCGCGCCCGGGCAAGCATCCCGTGATCATCGGACAATACATAACCGGCAAGGAGCGGGCAATTTGCGTGCGCAACCTGCAACCCGATCAGGTGCTCAAGAAGGCCATGGTGCTACGCAATGCCACCGGCGAGAAGAACAAACGGACCAGCAAACCCGTCACCAGTATCACTGAGAGTGTCAGAGGTGTGTGGAGTCCCTACCACGGTACTGGGACGCCTGTATAAAGCGATGCGGAGCGGGCTTTGGAGGAAAAGACTTGCCGGAAAGCAACGAAATAAAGGATATCATAGTGCAAGAGGAAAAACTGTACAATACATAAACATTCATAACTCCAGTCTTGGACCATAATTCCTCTAGAACACATCTGATTACCAACAAGCAGCATGTATGACACAGAAGCAGGCTGAAGTACAAAGAGCTAAACACACAGCCAATAAACCAGACAACAAAACAACTCAACACAGCAGCAATCATATTTTGCAAGGGTGGTGTGATTTTACATTATTTATCGGCATTATACAGCCCATAGCTTAAGGCAGAGGTAGTCAAAATCTGCTCTAGGCAAGTACTATGGTATTTTTTGTTACTTTTCGTCCAGTTTGAGTAGACATTTACAGGTTAGAGTTGATAATGTCAACAAAAGCAGGCTTCAAGGAAGCGCCACCAACCAAGAAGCCGTCAATGTCGGCCTCCTTAGACAGATCCTTGCAGTTCTTCTCCGAGACGGAGCCACCGTATAGGATGCGAGTCTCCTCAGCGACCTTGGCGCTGACAGATTCCTTGAGCCAAGCGCGAATGGCAACGTGGACGTCCTGGGCTTGCTGGGTGGTAGCGACCTTGCCGGTACCAATGGCCCAGATAGGCTCGTAGGCAATGACAACCTTGGCCCAGTCAGCCTCAGTGATAGCAGCCTTAAGGGCCTCCAGCTGCTTAGAGACGACAGCAATGGTAGTGCCAGCCTCACGCTCTTCCAGAGACTCGCCGCAGCACCAGATAACAGAGATGCCGCCGTCAATAGCAACCTTGGTCTTGCTGGCAATAAGCTCGTCGGTCTCGCCCAGGATGGTCCGGCGCTCAGAGTGGCCCAGAATAGTCCAGTTTACGTTAGAGTCCTTCAGCTGGCTAACGCTGATCTCACCAGTGTAGGCACCGTTGGGCTTGTTGTAGACGTTCTGAGCAGCAACCTCGATCTCGGGGCGCAGGAAATGACGGACGCCCTGTAGGAACAGAGTAGGGGGGGCAATGACGACCTCTAGTGGCGAGCATATCAGTATGGACCTGCGTGCAGGGGAAGGCGTAGGGATTTAAACATACCGGTGTTGGGGTCGATGGTAGCCTTGTTGAGGTTCTCGACAATCTCATTGATAGACGACTTAGTGCCGTTCCTAGGAAGATGTTAGTTATTGAGGCTCGTCTTGTTGTAGAGTAAATTGCTATGAAAATTTTTGATGCTCTCGTTGTTATATTATTCTTTTTGGCTAGTATTAGTCATGAAGAAGTCTCAAACAAGTGAGGCCCGAAATAAACTGCGATTTAGCTTTCCGGTCCGGAGGGGCGGAAGCATCTATTCAAGTGAGGGGCTTTTTCACAGGTCAAAAGACAAAAGCAGAAAAAATCACAACGAACTTACATCTTGAAGTTGCCGCCGACGAAGAACTTGCGAGCCATTTTGACTAATATATTTGACTAGGGTTAGAAAGATAGAGGGGGAAAAAAAGTTAAGGAAGAGGTTGCTTTGTGTGCTGTAGAAAATAAACAAGAAAAAAGGAAAGGAAGATGAACAAGGTGGGCGAGAGAACCTTGGATCATTATAAACAGGAAAGAAGGCTAGACGGGAAAAAAAAAGGCAGGAGCCCACAGCGCTCTCAACGAGGCCGCAGTCGCCTGTCCAGTAATTGCTACAAACCGGTCCATAAAGTCACAAAGAGCACACTAGGCCGTAGCGGGGTAATCCATATTATGCCCCCCTCCTAAAACACACAGCGCTTCTCAGACCTGCCTTTTTTGCCTTATGGCCTCAGCAAAAAGCCCCGTGATTGGGTGACTTCCATTTCAGAAGCCATATCTGTACTGCAACCTTGTTGGCCATGGCTAGTACAAGAGCAAGAGGGCCTTAAACATCTCATGGTGCTAGATCGGAACAAGCGGGGAATGGGCTGTCTTTCCTACATGCTCCGTCTTTCTGAGGCAGTTGCAAACAGCGCCTACACCTGCCACAAGCTTTCACCGCATCCTTCCCTTCTATTTCCTTTTTGTTATTTTGTTATTATTTGGCTCTTGCCAATGCTGCTGCTCTATTTATGTATAGTACGGGTCTAACCAAAGAGCCAAGTTACAGCAGCAAATCCATTGTAAATAGAGGCTGCGGGCACCAATGCTATCCCATAAGACACTAAAGCTAAGCTGTAACTAAGCTACGGCTCATCCTAAGTTGGTTATCCGATGCGCCTTTTTTTCGTAACATCAGACAGATCAGAGAAGAGCTTTGACTTTATTGTATTCGGGCCTCACATTAAAACGGGCAAAAGCTTATAGGAGAGTGAGAGAAAAGGGATGGATTGACTGCCCATATCCAGGCGCAGCTAACAAAGAGTTTCTTCAAGAATAAATGGCAAAGTGAAATCAATGGAAATTGGCGAAAACTTGGTAAAAAATCAAAGATATATATCTATATATTTGGTTGCTAAAAAGCAGGGAAAATCACAAGCCAAAAAAGGCGGTCGAATATAAAACAGCAAAGAAAAGCAAGTAGGAAAAGAACATAGGAAAAGTAAAACAAAAACTAGAACATCGAATCAGAAATCCAAGAAACAAAGCAAAACAAAACTAAGCTAAACAATGCGTCATGGTATCATGCCATACAATGCATCATCTATCATCACGCAACAAAAGGTGGCGTCATTCCACCCTTCCTGTATCACCCACTCTAACCTTTTCGCTCCGTTTTTTCCCCTCCTATTCTAACCTCCAACTCTTTTTTCATGCAAACATCCTATCTCATAAAGTCATCATTCAAAAACGAGAAGCCAAAAAAGTCGTAAGTCGTATCGTAGTCGTATCGAGCAAAAGCAGGAATAGAATCAAAAAAACAAAAAACAAAAACGAAAACAAAAGTAATAGAACAAAACTTTCAATCGCAAAGGGCCATATAAAATCTGGCCAAAGTGATTTTTCCTCCCGCACACGGAACGAGCCATGTCCAAGTTCGTTCATCCCTCGTCGTCGATATGATCCAAGGCTAACTATGCGATTTGAAAATCAACACCCCAACAATGCCGTTCCAGGCCACTGCAGGGTAAGACGAACGAGATGCTAAAGACAAAGCGGACAAAAAGCAAAGCATTGCTTCTCAATAGAGAAACCAAGTAGAATATGCCGTTGCTATTCCGTACTAGCAAAGATAAGGAGAATGAGCGAGGGATATGAGAAAGCAGAGACAAACAAAAGAAAGAGTTACAAAGCAGGGTGCTATATATGCGAAATCGCAATAAGCAGAATGAGAGAAAGCATGCCGTTAGGCCACTTAATCGTCCTCCGTCAGCAGGCTTTCCATGAAGAATGGTCAAGTCGTGAACGAGTATTGAAAAAATGAAGAATAATAAAAGGACATTGCTTTGATTCGTTGGCCCTGTCAAACATGAGAAGGCCAAATAACTCTTACAATCCCAGATAGACGCCGAGGCCCATCATCTAGAAGAGATTGTTGTTATCCAAGAGGATGTGTAGTTTGTTTGCAGCTGATTTCTGAGAGTTAAGCTCAGATCACTGTATCAGTGCCACAAGGGGGGAGAAACCGTTTACGGCTCCATGAACATCTGGTAATACCAACGAGGTAAATCGAGGCTCCAAGATGCATAAAAAGGGTTCAAAAAGTAGCAAGGTGTTTTGCTATGCGTTTACTCTGCAGTGCCCTGCAGAGAACGGCGGGTGTTGGTGTTAGAAGTAGGCTTGATTGAGGTGACCACATTCACCTGGAGAGACGAAGCCATCTTTTCAAGCTTCTTCTGAGCAACTCTGATCTGGTCAGGGTTCATAGTCTCGGTGCGCTTGTTGAGACCGCGGATGATTTCCTCAAGCTCGGTGTAGTCAGTTAGCCACTCCTCGTCCTTGAGTCGAATAGCCTCAGCCTCGGCAGCAGCAGCAGCAGCGGCAGCGGCAGCGGCGGCGGCAGCGGCGGCCTTATTGGACTTGCGGACACGGGCGCTATTTTCCTTGGGGCTACGGCGGGGCTTCGACTTTTGAACTTCGGCAGTGAGCTCAGCAGGGCAGGTAGTGTCGTTGTGGACACGGCGCATGTGGTCACGCAGGTTCCAAGCACGAGGGAAGCCCTTGCCCTCAACGGAGCGCTCGCAGCCAGGGTATTGGCAGTGCAGAGCACGGTGGCCATGCATGCGATGCGCCTCACGCTCGTGTCTCAGCAAGCAAGCAGTGGACGAGAAGCGAGTAGCTTCACAAGCAGGAACCTTGCAGCGGTAGGGACGCAGGTGAGAGTCGACATATTTGCTAGATAAACGTGTCAGTTATGTCCAGAAGAATAGTGTTGTTGCCATGTTATGTTGGCATTAAAACTTACTCGTAGTTGCACTTGAGCTTCTCAGCTTTGTGGTTGCAATCACTGGTGCCTTCCCAGGGGCAATGGTAAAGGCCATCCTCAGAAGGCATAGCATCCCTGTACAGGGCGTGGTCTCGAGCAGTCTCGCTGTCAAGCTTGATACGACGAGCAGGGGACATAGCACCTTCACCGTCGGGGGACGAGGCGCTATCCATGTCAGGGCCTCGGAAGAACTTGTCAGGAGAGGAAGTGCAAACACGCTGTTCCTCAAGCTCCTCAACCGAGCGGGGAGAGAATGCATCGACAGGAGACTCGGGAGGTGTGAAGTGGGAAGGAGGAAGGTTATATTCTGGAGGGAAAAGCTGAAGGCTCGCGATATCACCAGGGAAAGTGGGTGGCGAGCGAACATCAGGATCTTTGAAGAAGACCAGATGGTCTGTAGTAATAGTAGAGAAGGTGGGGGAGATCTGGGCAAAGTCGATGGGGCTAATAGAAGGGTCGGGCTTGAAGGGGTTGTTGTCCATAGGGCACATATTGGGGAGCTTAGTAGTCTGGGGGCCGCGGGGCTTGCTACCAGAGGACAAATCTCCAGACGACGTTCTAGTCATTGAGAAGGCGCTCTGACTAAGCATGAAATCATCGGCCTGACCAGGGGTCAGAGGACCATAGCCATAAGCATGGGCATCTTCATGGTCCGAGTCATGGGCCAAGAAGCCAGTGGTGGAGAAGTCACCAAAGGTTGGTGAGAGAGTAGCCGGGTAGGAGTTTTGAGGGAAAGTGTAGGCAGTGTGGGCCAAGGTATCGGTGTAGGAGGTGAATTGGCTGTACAAACGGGTGGTTAGCTTCTCTTCCGAATCACGATTAGCGATGGTCTGAGGCGTTGTTGTTCAGCATCGTTTAAACATTAGATCAACTTTGGTCCTATATATGTAGATTCATTTGTTAATTTTACGCTCACAGAAGAAGCACAAGGGAAAGGGAATACCAACCGTGTTTATGAGGCTGCATGAAGCCAATGTTCAGGATGAAAATGATTCACAAAAACATGTAGAGAAAAGGAAAAACAAAAGAACATGAACAAGAACAAAAGCAAATGCGAAATCCAGGGCACAGTATTAAAGTCGTTGTCGAATAGATCCAGAAGGTAAGGTGATAAGATAGACGCCGATAGGGTTAGGGTTAGTAAACTCAGACACACAACCGTCTTAGACCAAGCCTGCGGGTTTGAGGCCCGACTACTTCGCAAGGCTTGACTCAAGGCAAGCAACCACTCCCTACTGCTAGGATCGCTGCCAGGAAAACAGATGAACGAAGTCCACTCGATTACACAGGCAAGAGTCTCAACAGCGAGGAATGGCCAAGACAAGACAGCAAAAAACAGCACAATAGCATAGCCTAGACTCTGCTGCGACGATCATAATTCAATCATCTTGTGATGTTTTTGCTGTTGATAAGCCAGCTAAAGCGAGAAGAGAAAAGCAAAACTGAAAGCAAAATGGTCCATAGAAGAGATTGTTGTTCGATAGTAGAAAAAGCATGCAATGTATGATGAGTAGCATAAATGGTCCTTGATATCAGAATCCTGGCAGATTTGATAAGAGTTGTGTCGCCATAAAGGGAAAGTCGAAATCCAGAAGGTAGAGAGAAAAGAAACACACGAAATTTATGTGTTGTCACTGAGTACGATGACGTCAGCCGGAGTTTAGATTAGAGAGGACTTCCAGTCCTCTGTATGGTCCAAAAGAATTCTCCCGGGCGGGATGAAGTTGTCGCCAGAGAAGAGATTTGCCGCAAACTCATAGTGCAAAACATAACTGAATAGTAAAAGCAAGAGTAACCAGGAAACAACAACAGCAACAACAACGGCAACTCAGAGACAAAAAAAAGACAGCAAAGAAAAATAAATAAATACCTAGGAGAGTTCAGCTCGTCGCCGAACTGAATAGAGTTCGGGTCGTACATGAAGTCAGAACGGTCCATTGTGAATGTGGACGTGGTAGTGATGGAGAAAGAAGGGTTAAGAGGGGTGTGAAGAAAGACTTCTGCTAGAACAATAGAAGACGAAGAGAAGAAAGAACAAGTGTAGAGTTCAAGAAGAGATGAAAGTATATCTGTAGACGTTGAAAACAGAAGACAAGTTGTGCTACTACCAAAGTAGAAGAGCTGCGTGAAGATGGCGATAATTGTGTGAGGAGAAAAAGAAAGGAAGTTTGACAAACAGGAAGAACATGCAACGAGGCGGCGGGCTGGGCTTTAATACCGATGCATAATGCGAGAGCAAGCTTGTACAGCAGGCGAATGAAGTACCTTGTACTCTCAGCGTTGCATCCAATTCACAATTATCCTTTTCTTGGCCCTTTGCATTCTATTCAAAAACCACCCATTATACTATGGCCACGTCGCCCTGCTATCTTGCAGAACTGTAAAAGCTTCCATTTTACTCCTCGTAGGCGGGACGAGGAAAGGGCGAGGGGAGGGGAGGGGAAGAGAAGCCCAGCTGTTTCAAGACATGGTCTATGGAGGGGTCTATGGAGGGGTCTATGGAGGGGGTTGCAAAGTGCATGAAATTTTTAACAAGGCTTGCTCTCTAATAGGCCCAGGGAGGAAATGCAGTATTTTCAAAGCGGGGGTCGTGCATGTATCTTCATGAACCGACCTATAAGAACCCCGGTTCAGGGTGAGATTGAGCAAGGTGTATGCATTGCCAACTCATCATGCAGCAAACGAAACAGCGAAAAGATCTCCTCACAGCCAGGCTAAGCATCGAATCAAAAGCCTGCCCGCCTAAGCTTTGTTCACAGGCTTCAAGGTGGCTTTGCTCTGGGAAGGGTAAGAGGTATGGTATGACGATAGTATCGCTGATAATGATGTGCCTCAAGACTTAGTGATTCGTGCATCTTGGTGCTGAGAGAGAAGCTTCTAGTAGTTGTTTAATTGCTGTGTGTTAAGGATGAAAAAAAACAGTGGTGGTGACTCTTTACTTCTGTTATCAGTTTTTTTAACCTTGAATGCCGAGGACAAGGCATAGAGTAGAAGTATACATTTCTGTGGTTAAACAGCTTTGGCGCAGCAGGTGAATATCTGGACAATTAAGACCATGGGTTTATGCCAGAAAGGGCACTAACAAGCTGTCTCGCTTGGGAGAAACCGGAACATGCGGTGCTGAGCGAATTTTGAGGGTGACGAGGAGGAACAAAGCGAGTTTCTCTCGAACCAACAATCTTGAGGCTGTGACTTTGGGTGTGCTGCGTCTGGCGCCCATTCGTCCACACAAGAAGGTCGGTTTGCGCCACTTTGTACACGCTGGCAGCCCGTTGTCCATCTCCTACAGATGAAAGCTTTTTTATGACGAGATGTAGATGCGTGTAGCCCAGAAGGGAACTTGAGATAAGCACTGCAACACTGAATATCATCGAATCACAGCGGGAAAACGGTGTTGGGACGGCTGAGGTAGCGCTTGCTAAGTCCAGAGCGGGGTAATACCCCAACCAGTCGTTCAATTAGATGACGGATGATTCAACCCGGTGAGAAGGTTGGACAATGAGAGCCAATGAAGCCAGGCATACTTGGGATAGGAAGGCATGACCACAGCGGCATAGTGATCAAATCGACCGAGGGCGATAGGACAAGTTTCAACTCATCGAGCCAAATATCCGCGGGTAGGTAAGCGTTGTTTGTAAGGTCAGGTGGGTTGACGTAGAGTCGCATAAAATGCAGGGAATGTAATTGAGTGACAAAGCCAATTGCAGGACATGATCTGAGGCTTGCTGTGCCGGGCGGAAATATTGCTGACACTGCTTTGCAAAATCAAGTATCATGACGCAGTAAAGGGATGATGATACATTCAGAGCAAAGGGAAAGCGGGGAGAAAAGATAACGGGGGGGTAAGAAAAACGGGAGAAGCGCGCTGTAGGGGAGGGAGGGGGAATAGTAGAGAGAGAGGGAGAAGTGAAGAATTTTCAAGTCTCTAGTTTACGCAAGTACCTTCCGCCCGAGACAGCATCTCGCTCGTCTCACTCGACGGATAATGGCAGGGACAGTATGGTGGTGAGGGGTAACTGGAGATGTGAGACTGCGATGCTGCCCCAACAAATGGCTCAAAAGCTTGAATAGTATAATACTCTGGCTAGAATCCAAACCCAAATGACTTGTTGTAGAGCCATTCTATGTGACATTTGAGGCTAGGAATCTCGGGCGTCTGCTCAATCCGACTTTCTGCGGCCTTGTGAGGGACTACTGCAGGCCTCGAAGAATGGATTGATAATGAGTGGGCGGATATAAAAGCAAGCAAGCTGACTGAATATGGTGATTTGATTCGTATCTGAGATTCATTTCCCTCTTGATTTAACCTTTCTTCTCTTCTTCATTTTCCATCAAAACAACAGGGGAGAGGGGCAAGGGTGGCTGTAGGTCACGATACCCACAACACTAATGTCGTAGTGAAGTAGTAGGCTGCTCAACTATGTGCCATGACTATAGGGCGATACTAGTAAATGAAATGGTGAGTCTTTGCAAAGCGAGAGAAAGTTGGCGGTGGCTGTTGACTGAGGAGGCCGGCCAGAGTGAGCGTTACACTTGTACAAAAGCCACGTAGCACAAGGTTCTATCAGAAGGCTTCTCTCCGTCTCTGTGTCTCTGTATCGCCGTGGCGTGTGGCTTGGGATGACAACGAGATAGGGATAAACGGCGGGCTAGCCTGACTACTAGCTAGCCTTGTTGGCCTTGGTAGGAAGATGGATTGGGATATTGGTGGGCCAAGACTATACATTTTGGTCCAATGGCAGTTTATGAAAAGGCAGGAGATGGTGAGAGCAACGGTTAGGGTATGGATAAAGCAAAGAAGACAATTAAGTGGAAGAAGCGATAGGTGGTGTAGGGTTTGCGGTACAAATAAGCACGTACAGAAACTGAAACAGAGAAGGAGGGTACGTACCTAGAAGGCAACACAAAGAGATACTAAACTTAGTAGCCACCAGTGCTAGCGTCAGTAATATCTTTGTGCAACTTTAAATAAAGATGGGGCATGACGACAAGGTTAGCCGTTTCCAAGCAAGCACACTGAGAGAGGTGTCGTCTGTATTTCTGAGGCATTTTCAGAGTTGAAACTTCGATAATCGTAGAAAAGGACGGAGTGTGCGGCCGCAAAAGTGGTGTATATATGTGCATATGCACATGTATGCATCAACGTCTATGCTGTGTAAACTTGCTTCAATTTCCAAGACTTACCTAGTGACGGCTATTACAGAGCGGGAACCTTGCTCTGGCAGCATCGAATTCCGCCTAGATAGTAGACGAGCATGGTTCTATAGGAATAATATCGCCGAGTGGTCAGGGATTCGATAGTATAGTTTAGACGACGATGCCAGAGACTGTGGGGTAATGGGGACGTAGAAAGTAGAAAGTAGAGGTAGTGTATAAGGCTTGACGCAATCAGGATGTCATGTTTTATAGAGCGGATAAAGCCTTCAAAGCTCGATAATCAATCGCATGCTATTCTGACGGGGAAAGTAAGAGGCCGTATGCCAGCCGTCCCTCAAATAGCCAGTGAGCATGGCATCAAATCAAATACTCAAGGAGACGGGACGGGTCTAGATTCTAGGAAAGGAGGTGGAAGCTAAAAGCTTTCATGGTAGAAATCGGGGAAGGACATGAGACAGCTAAATACTCGAAAAATTGATAGTGGGCAAAGCCAGGCTTTATCTACTCCGTTTGAGTAATAGGCTGAGACAGCATCCATCCTTCCCAAGTGATCTTAAACTTAGAATAAGGCGATTTTGGAAAGGAACATTTAGCGAACGAAAAACTATGAGCTGGGCATGCATCACATGTACGTGATGACCATAAGTAATGAGACAGGCGGACTAACGCTACGTCTGGTTTGTGGACTTGATACAAGCCTTGTGAGAAGATCGCAAACCCTTCAGTGGGGGGTAGTGGTTCTAGTCTCGCGTGTGTCTACACCGATGCACTTTTATAAGCCGTTTGATGCCCAATAGGGTGTTGCTTTTGGTGCCGATGCAATAACTCATGCAAAGCCCCCCACGTTTTGATCATTTGAATGGTCGTTCCGAATAACGCGGTGTTATATAGCGAACTTGGACGGGGCCCAAAGTAAATAACAAGACTTTTTTGACCAAAAAACCGACAAAATACTGCAAATGACTACTGCCAGCCGTCAGCATGGACGAGAAATAAAAAGCGCTGCTTAGCTTAGTCTTCTGCTTACCACGACATTCGCCGAGGGAAGTAGACAGAACACTAGTAGCTTGGTCAGAAGTAGCTTTTGGTATATGTTCATGTTGGAGTTAGGGTGTATATAAGTCTATCTTGAGGATAGGGAAGGCCCTATAATCAAAAGCTAGCTCCCGACCCTCGTATCGTGCGACTTGCCCAAGCTTGAGATCAAGCCCGAGGTTCGGCCCTGCGTGGGGTTCAAGTAGGAGTGGCGTTTTCCTTGGTCTATTTTTCTGCCAAACTTTCTTCTATACCTTGGATAACAGGGGGGCTATAAGTTTGTTGGCTGTCAGAGATGCAAGGCCTCATTTCCCTGTCGATCTTGGGAGAATCGATTGGGTGGCTAGAACTAAGCAAGAATATAAACGGCAGCCCAAG
Organism: Ceratocystis huliohia; assembly: GCA_038382965.1. Classification (NCBI taxonomy): domain Eukaryota; kingdom Fungi; phylum Ascomycota; class Sordariomycetes; order Microascales; family Ceratocystidaceae; genus Ceratocystis; species Ceratocystis huliohia. The sequence continues at coordinate 50,355 of JAXCEX010000179.1, forward strand.
ACAGGCTCACTTGATGCTTGGGCAGGGGTGTGGCGCTGTCTTTGTTCTTGGACTCTTGATGCCCAACCTCACATCAACTCACCGCAAGTTGTATTTCATAGCCTTCAAAGACAAAGCATAACCAGGCTTTTCGGAATACCCTGCCAAAATGCCAGGGCCATTTATGTTATGGAAATGAAAAGTGACAGAAATGCGAGCATGCTCATGCATTATTATGTATTCATTTTTTGTTGCACACTGTTGCATCGCATTTGTAGCGTTGGTGGTGGATGATAACGTCGACGCACTTATGTTGCCATGTGTAGGTTATATAAACCTGAGATCCGCCAGGCTTGAGGGAAGAGATGGCACGTTAGGTTTTATGTATGCACACACTTATCCCCCTTCTTTACTTGTACTTTGCAGTTGGCGGTCGGGTCTCTGGAGAGATCCACAGCCAAGTGCAGCCTCATTGTGGGTATTGAAAGGGCCTGTGTATTGGAGAGGCCAAGCGAAGGAAGTATGGCATAGCATAATATGGGTCTTTCCAATGTTTTCTTGCCAGGACGGCTTGAATATACCGTATAAACGATTCCAATCATGGCGGAGAATCCGGGTGCACTGCCAGTGCTTTATATGCAGCAGCATATAGGTGCATAGACAAGCTAAATAACATGAAGTAGAGCGCGGACTGTAGTTGGTGGCCAGCTAGGACCAAAAAAGCGCAATATCAGGTAGTAGCAATATACGGCTATCTGATGTTGATGTTTGAAACTGCGGCAGTCCGTGTTTGACAACAAACGGAGCATGGCACGTCCAACTTATCACCGACTTCGATACCGTCTGCTTAGACATGGCAAAAGAAGAGAGGACAAGCGGTCGGCGCTGACATCACCAGATTCCCGGTTTGTCCCGTTGGAGTCTGTGAAGCCGCTATGTCGTCCGCGTCGTCGTTGTCTGTAATGGGTCGTAGAACCTGGCTGCAGCGCAACTTCGGGGACTGGCGAGCGCATTCTAATTGGACGATTTGTTCTTGTACCTTGAAGATTTGTTTCCAAGAACAAAGCAACGCAAGGGCAGGGGTCTATTGCGGAGTGGAAATGACAGCCAGTACCAAAAGTGACAAGAGTGGTGACAAAATGAACAAGTCAAGGGCCAGAGGAAGGCAATTGCTAGATGGGGTGGTGAGACAGAAACGAATAGAACAAAGAAGAAGCACAACTCATGCCGTGTTGCATTGTATTCTGTAGCTTGCACTCTGGCTGCATGACTGTAGATCTGATTGATAGCACCAAGTATTGCTTTTTTTCCTCTCTCGGGATTGAGAAGCTTAATTTGGAACAGATTCGGTCTAATTAGTTTTGTGCATCAGGTACTGCTATCGTTCGTATGCTGCCAAGCTGGGCTGGCCAGTACATGTTTGGCCGACAGAAAGGCTGGCTAGCAATTCTGCACTTCTTCAGCTTGGCAGTTGCCTTTTTATTTTAGATCGGCCTCGGCCGTCTGTCCTTTCTTTAGCTCTGCTCCTTCTTTCCTTTCCTGTTCCCTATTAATACCGCCATGACCTCTTTCTGGAATATTAAAAACACCCCAAGGAAGATAAAGGAAAACAGGGTGACAAGAAGATGGGATTCAAGATTGGCTGGTTTCTTCTTTTCTACTCTGCTTGGAATTGTTACAGCCGTTGTCGTGCTTATCGCAACGAGACCCTTTGTACTTGCCTTGCCCATTTTTGCAGTGATTGTTCCATCCATCTTCTATCATATTCCACAGACATTCCATCTTATTCTATTGACGTACCTTTTAGCAATTTACCCATTTAGCCAATTTTTCTCTTTTCATTTCTTCATCTTTTTTATAGGAAGACCCACGCCATGGATACCACCAGACATTAAAAGGGGGTCACCACCAAATCCAAGATCGCAAAAGCACAGATTTTAATCCTTGGTCTTAGCATCTGGCCAGCACCCTTATCAAATTAAGTCATCAAATGTCAGAAGGAAAAACGAAGCCAAAAAAACGCACAGAAGCGCATGCATAGCATTAGAAAAGCAGCCCACGGAGAAAAAATAAAACAGGCAAGGCACAGGGCAAGACCAATTCGTCATTTTGTGGCCCATCCCGCCAGTTTCTGTATCTGTGTTTATGCCATCCATATGCTATACAACAGGGGCTGTGTAGAAAGCCAAAAACAAGCGTCGGGGAGGGGGGGGGGGAGAGTGTACAGACAGAATCTTAATGTAAGCAGCAAAAAAGAAAGCCATAGCGTCCTACCACTGCCAGGCCTTGGCCTAAGGAACTGCTCTGTATCGGTCGTGTTCTATTTTTTGATGTGTGCCACTTCTCTCCATATCTATATTTTAAACACAACAAGGCCTGAAGAAAACCAGATGATACGCAGCAGGCACCAAGGCTATTTAAGTTTCAGCGTGCTCAATATCAGGCAAGTACCTAAACAGCACAGCCAAAAACAACAAAAGCGGCCAAACCCCACGTTGCTCAATTGTAGCCAGTAGTAAACAGTAGTTACCCAGCCAGTTAACAGAAACTGTGTCCCGGAAGACTCCCTCCCAAAGACCTAGAGGGACGCTTGTACCTACTCCATCTTCTCTTTACTCACGCCCTAAAGGCCCTTACCAACCCATCACCCCCGAAAAGGTCCTTTTTTCCTCTCCTTCTCTCCCATTCCATCGTCAACTCTTCTCTCGCTCGCCTGTCCCTCAAACTCTCTACCCCCACCAACA
>JAXCEX010000180.1:0-52852 GCA_038382965.1 Ceratocystis huliohia
CTTTTTATGTCGTGATTTTATTTAAATTTAAAAACGTACTCTAAATTCTCTTTGTGGAGCAGTCAAATTCTTCATTCAACGACAGACATGCAAAAAGAGGCAAAGGAAAAGAAAAGTTCGTGATAATAAACATAAAAAAAAAAAGAATGAAAAATAAAGACAAAAAAGAACGAAGCCACAGTCTTTTGAGAAGTAGAAAAGAGGATGGAAAAATAAAAAAAAAATAAATAATAAAAAAGACGATGCCAAAAAAAAGAAAAGGAGAGTTAAAGCACCGAAAAAATGAGAAAAAAATTAAATATTAAATAACACAGCCAACAGTAAAATAATTTATCAAAAATGGGGGCACTAGTAACAGGGCTTTCAGAGGGTGCTCCAAGCTACAGCACAACTGTGGCCTGGCGATAGGACGGCCAGCGGGACAGCCTAGCGCATCAGGTGCTAAAAATACAGGGGAGGCGAGCCAAGTGGACAGATCAGGAGTTAAGCAGCCAACATATCACGACCCAACACCATAACCACAAGAACATCGTCAACGCCAACAGCAACTCCTGTACACTCAGTCCTCCTCCTCTACTCTCGCACGACACGAACTCAAATCTAGCGCCTCTGCACTTGAACACCCAGTAAAGCCTTCATGAAATAAAAAGAGGGGCATCATTCGCACAATGTAGCCATGTACCGAGTACTCGCTCAGCAGCTCGAGCTTGCATACCAGGCTGAGTACCAGGGACTTATGCTGAACCACCAACAGCAAAGCACAGCAGCAGTAACAGCAATAGCATCAATGGCAACCATGATAATAATTTAGATGATCAGATCAGGCCGAAGCTGGCTCTGGATCTGCTACCACCTCCTACCTCCTACCACTACGCCCTGCCTATACCTCTTTCCAACTCTCATCCCAATCCTCGTTTCCCCGTCCTGCCTTTCCGGCCGGTATTCCTTCCGCCTTGACAGAGATGATAAAGAAGAAAACAAAAGAGAGAGGGAGGTGAAGAAACAGGGTCTTGATCTTCAGGTCTCTCTGTCTCCTGATATGGCCAGCAGCAGCCAAGGCCTGGGCCAGACCACTGCCCAGCCAGCATCTTTGACAAGCCAAAGAGACAGATAGACAGACACACTGCCATCAACTTTGCTTGCCTGTGCCTGCCTGTGCCTGCCTTGCCCCTTACGCCTTGCGAGAAATCCGACCCTAAAGCTGCATTCCTCATCCTTTTTGCTCCTCCTCGTTCTTGTCTTTCTCCTCACCAAAGAGCCTCGCTTTCTTGTTTTCTTGTCCCCCTCTGTCTCTCCCTCTCCCTCGTCTCCCCTATTCGAGCGAAGACGGGAAAACCGCAGCTAACGAACAAGATTGGCTCGTCGTTGCTACGTCTCTATCGCCGTCTCTTCTAGCTGTATTAGCGTGGCTCAGCTCAGCCCAGCCCATGATGCATTTCCAACTCCGAGGCCTCAATTTTCTTATCCCTCTTCTCCGTCTTTAGCTCTGTCTGTAACAATAAAATATCGGAAAATAAATAATTGTTTTGCAATATTAACTTGCCATCTTGTTGTTCCCGTCTACGACTATTATGCCTGACTCCCCTTTCCATTTGTACTCTTGACCCTGTCTCTCATCCCCCTGAGAAAATAGCAACACAAACACACAAGGAAAAATAAATAAAAATAAAGGAAAAATAAACAATGGGCCTTTTTCCGTGCATTGTTCGCATTAACCAAGGAACCTCCGAAGCAAAGAACAAGCAAAAGAAGAAAAGAGCGCAGGCGCGGGCGCAGGTCCAGCACTCCCACCGCAGCGCAGGCCTTGATAATCACATACAAGCCCTAATATTGCCGTTATTCTAATTAACACACGCACCCACCAGCCTGCTGTCCCCTTCTTTTTCTTCTCTTCTCCTCTTGTCTCCCCCTAATCAACTCCAGCCTTGTTCTCTTATCCTTCTTTTCCTTTCCTTCTGCACGTGCTTGTCAAATCTCTTTTCGTGTTGGCCTATATTTATGCCCGCAAAATAAAACAAGACATGAGACGAGACAAGATCCCTCCCCCTCATATTCTCCCTCCCCTTCTGCCCATCTCTCTGCAATGCTCGCCTAAAAAAATAACTTGTGAAGCCACATGCTCGTTGGCCTAAGCCTGTGTGTGCCTGGTTGAGGCAGCTCACGCATCCCAGCCTGCTATGACAACAGCACGTCATAACAATGCAGATAAAGCAGCACACAAACACATAAACACACGAGACGACAACAACAATACCTAGTTTCAACCGAAGTCAAAAGACTCGGACAAGCACGTACACAATCCCAAGTTAGCCCTGGAGCCAGCCCCAGCCAAGACACAGCCATCTAACCCTATCCCTAACAACACACTTACAATCAGGTATATTAATAGCAACATTTCAGCTGTTCTCATCACAGTTACAGTAGTCAGTCTCCACTATTTGGACTAGTCTCTAGTAACCTATCACTAACACGTGAACGTCACCTCACTTCCTGACTTCGCTGGTTGGAACTTTGACTCCTCAGTACATATCGTCTTTCCCTCTCCAAATGCTCCTACATATGTAGTCTTCTATATCTTCTGTTTCTTGCTTCTGTACCGCACTTGCTTCTGCACCGCAAAGCATGCTGGCTGCAACTTTCACCCTCAACACCCAGAACATGTACAACGGCTCCGGAAACAAAAGGACCGCAACCGGCGCTACCGCTAGGCTAATCCCCGTTGCCAGATATCTGCCGTCAGGCAGAAACGGAGGGAGCTCCGGGGTACCCACAAAAATCATGGGACTAACATCACATGTTCCCGGATACTGGCCACAATTTATATGCAAACAGATAGTCGAGACTGAGACGGTTGCAGTACTCTCACGGCAGACATATAAAAACTGGGACTTCCTACCGCTTTGCAGATGGTGAATTTCCTGTCTGCCTCTGGTTTTCTTTCCATCTACCTGGACCTCACAGCTTCTTCTATTCACCAACTATGTACTATCTATCTACTTGCTACCTACCAGATATTGTGCTCACTATTCTACCTTCAGCTGTACTCTTCATTTACATTACCTTTCAGATCTACATTTTGATTGCTCTTTTTTCTGCCATATCCCCTGACGTTGCTTACACCTGGTTCAAGGGTTAAATCTTCGATCATGACCATCCACTACAACCTCCGCTCCACCCGCGCCCCAGCCACGGCGTTGAGGTTCCCCCCGGCACCTCACTTCCCCCCAGACTCGCCCATTGCGCATAACCAGGCGCTTATTGCCTTGCCGTCAAACTTCCGGCCTGTACATCTTCTCAGCCGCTCAATTTGTCTATATGCGGCCCCGCCTGCCACCCCCACGCCCCGCTTGCTGTCCAAGTGGTTCACGCCGCATTTCCTGTCGCAGTGGACCGCAGGCCCGCTATCTAAGAATGCCCCGTGCATGCTGCAGATTGGCGCTGGAGGCCGCGCTGTCTGCCATGCCTGCTTGCGTCATATGGTTGAGCGGGAGTGCAAGTTCGAGTCGTGGTACGCGGAAACACAGCTGGAGAAGATGCGAGAAACCGAGGAGGACGGGTGGATGTGGACTTATACATATACCTATGGCCTGCAAGCTACAATCCGTGTGCTTAATGCTGTCGAGCAGGGAGGGTTGATTACCTCCAAGGTTGAGTACAGAGAAAGCGAGCCAGAATGGTAAACGCCCGACCACCTCAAACTAAGCGATAGACAAGAGTTCACCTACTGGCCTTGTCCACCCATATATAGTCCCGACATCCATGCAGCCCTCTTGCTCCCTCACTGATTTAGACTGGAGCTGGGAAGTTATGCCTTCTGCATCCGCCTTGTCGCTCTCCATAGGATCGAGCCGCAGGCGCAATGACTTTTCATCAGTAGCCGGTGAAGTCGCCTTGTCACCTGGTGTCTCAAGATGCCCTTTCCCCATTTGCAGTTTGCTCTCACACTGCGCCGAGAGCATACTATCGCTGCCCCCCTTCTGATCTTGCTCTCTTTGGATTGAGCTCTGAGCCGCCCTGACATTAATAAATTTCCACATGGGCCGGCCCTATGCCTATGATAGCAGACGTCTTCTGTTTTTTTTCTTCTTTTTTGTTTAGCTGGGGAACTCTGCGCTCTCCTACTGAGTTGGGATCGAGCACCGGGGCCTCCTCCACACCCCATTGCTGCTAGCCTACTTCTATGTTTGTGCCTGAATCTGCACCGCACTGCTCTGCGGTGTCCCGGGCTCACGCTGTATTTGGGAGGCGGGGGTTGAGTGTTGTGCACTTTCTTCTGGTCTCCATAGACGCAAGCGTTCTTGTCTGCTAGGCTCTGCTAGACTGTTAGCGAACAATTGAAACCTCTTTTCTCTCTTCCATCCGGGTGTTCCCCAGCTTCTATCTTCATTTGTGACTTGAGCGTTATTTGGAAGAAGATAGGCGTGTCCTCATACGCATACGCCTTTTCTTCATATTTACTTACTATATATATGATACTGTCCTTGCCATCCTATTTGCAGTGCTGCTATGACCGTGACCAATTGTGCACAACGACGCTACAGATACACCCAGTCGTAGTTTGAGTTTCAAACCCCCCGTTTGGTTAGCATAGAACACCGTGTCGCTTACTACTGCATTTATCAGTCGCAGCTCATGTTTACAAAGTGCTACGGAAGACACTGAGAAGTGGTGGTATATAGGGCTGGAAAGAGTCTATACAGAGGTTGAGACATCAGGAACAAATAAACTGCTGCTTCGAAATTCAGGCTAGTCGCACGTATCTACGTACACTAAACTTAAAATGAGGTTCATGTGGTATCAAGGGAAAAACGTACAGGCAAAAATACAATTGATACCCCCAAAGAAACTACCAGCATACAGACAGCCCAAGTAACGCACGAAGGAAATGAGAGAGGGAAAAGAAAAGGAAAAAGAAAATAGGAATGAGCATAAGACACGGACGGGAAACATGAAGTGGGGATGGGGGAGGGGAGAGGGATATGAAGAAGCGAGTGAAGATAGGAGAAGGGAGGCGGAAAGGCATAAAGAGAGAGGCTAGATCAAAAAGAAAGAGTAGAGTGAGAAGAATCGGCGTAAAAAGGCGGAGATGGCAAGAGGGAGAGGGGAGGGACGACAACAAAAAGAAAGATACAGGAATAAAAAGAGACCAAGCAAAAATAGCATAGAAATACTGTGAGCAAAGGATTTAAACAGAGGAGCATCGGCATCTCCCCTCTCAGTATTTTGCTTTATGCAGCAGCCTGCGCAGCCTTCTTCTTCTTCTGCTCGACCTTGAGAAGTAGGGCGCGGTTGATATGCGGCAGCACACCACCGTAGGCAATGGTTGCGCGGATCAAGGTGTCCAGTTCTTCGTCACCACGGATGGCTAGCTGTAGATGACGGGGGGAGATACGCTTGACTTTGAGATCCTTGGCGGCGTTCTAGTTCGGCCCGAGACTTGTTAGCATGTGCATTCATATAGCGAAAGGAGAGAAAAGAGAACTTACGCCTGCCAGCTCCAATACTTCAGCCGTTAGGTACTCTAGAACAGCAGTGACGTAGACGGCCGCCTTGGCCCCAACACGCACTTTGTTCTGCGTGTTCTGCTTGAGGTAACGCTTGACACGACCGCAGGGGAACTGTTAAGAAAAAGAGAGACGCGTTAGTTGATTTGGAACGTCCAAGGTTGGCCAGTCGTCGCTTGGAGTAAACGGGCTGTGGACCACTAGCTCTCCGCATCTATCCCACCGCTACGCTTTATTCGCCCGCTTAGGCCCGGAAAAGGCCATCCAGCCAGCCCACTAGCTATTTGGCTAGACGGACAGACAGGCGCCATGAACAGATGCGCGTTTGCTGGAATGTAGACACGGCACAAAGAGCCACCCAAATCCCGCCATCAGCCAATCAGAACGAGCTAACACTGGGGGGCCATCCGTATTCGGATGATGCTGGCCATCTGAGGTGAAGGAGCATCTGCTATGTGGGCTTGTGAATGCGGCTGGCTGGCTGTATCGTTTGGGTGGAGTTTGGCGGGTGAGAATAAAGGTGTTGACATGGCGCGGTCAGACAAAGGGTGGCCACGACAAAAAAGAACGCGTCGAAGCAAGAGCAAAGAGAGAATAGGTGACGACGAAGAGGACGGGAAAGACGTGATGGCGGAGCGAAGAGAGGGGGGGGGGGGGCAAGAATCCCGCTTAATTTGCTCGTTGGTCGGCTGCATATGGCGCTAGCTTTTTCCCAGCTTGAGCGACAGCAACAGCTATTAAATGCAGCGCGCGACCGGTGACGCATCGCAAATTGATGAGTCGCTTGTAATCGATTGTCGCAGGTTTTTTTATTTCATTTTTTAAATCGTCGAGTCGTATGACGTGCGCGCCTGTGCGAGATTTCGAGGATGGAGATGTGCGTGTTGTCTGTCGTCTTGTTCATCATGCCGGGTCCCCCTCCCTCCCCTCTCATCAAGCCGATCGCTTTAGCCATCGCCGCTCCCCGTTGCAACGGCCATGGTGCACATGAAAATAACATCTAGAGACAAAAGTGCTTACCTGGAGTCCCGCGCGGGCCGAAGCGCTCTGCTGCTTCTTGGGGCCATCGGCCGAGGTCTTTCCACCGGAGCTCTTGCCGCCGGACTTGCCCTTGCCGCCAGCCATGATGATCAAAAAGCAGCGAGAAAGGGTTTAATAGAAAGAGGAAAATAATAGGCGCGATGAAGTTCCTGGGAAAGGGCCAATTGCAAGATTGTTTGCTGTTGGAAAAAAATAGAATTTTGATGTGGAAATAAAAAAGAATTAAAAAAGAAAAATAAAAATCGTCGAAGAATTTCTGGCGGAGAGATATAATGGGGAGAATAAATTGGGGAACGGAGGGACAACAAAGAGCCGGGAGTTGGAAGACAAGAGTCAGAGAAAAGTAGAGAGAACTCAGAGAGGGGTTTCGAAGCAGACAGAAAAAAAGAATAAAAAATAAATGCAAAAGGCTGGGTCGTTTAATTCTTTTTTTTTTCACGTGTTGTTAGCTGTTGATTGGGTGCAGCTAGCAATCACTACCAACACCACAAACCCTTTTTTCGTGATAGTGCGAGGCCTTCTCACCAGACCAAAAGGCATCACGCTGTCGCCAAAGGCTCAAAAAACAAACTCACTCACGTGCGAACAAACATCGTTAAAGTCGCTGCTGCTCTAGTCTTGGCTCTGCGCTGTTCTTCATGTTGTTGTGGCAGACTGACCAAAACCATGCCGTTTCTGTCCAGCCGTCTCCAGCTGCCAGGCACTGCCAACCACAATGCCAAATCACGTGACTCTTTCGATGGCCTCCCGCCGGCCAGTAGCCCGTCATGGCACATCAGCCTAGGACGAAGGCGCGTAGTTGGGTGTCTGCTAGGCATACAGCGGGAACAAGCAACGCTATTTCAAGAGTCTGCTATGAGATGACCCCCTCCCCCGACTGTGGCAGATATCAGACACAGATGGGTGGGTGTTTCTGCCTACCTAGTATCGCGTTGGAGAGGTGGATGTGGCAGACTTGGAATTTGCAAAGTCTCAGACAAAGGCGAACGGTCAATGTGGATGCGGAGCCTTTGTGATAGGCGGCTGGGCAGCTGCAAAGAGGCTGCACGTCTTTGGGCGAGCTGTGACATTGCCTAGCCTTGACTCTTCTCTTACCTGATGTGGTGCACTTCAACAGCCAGCCGCCAGCCGCCAGACAGCGCATGCTTAACAAGCCCACGACCGTTGGATCCGAGGAAACTCAGCCCCAGTCCGTATTGTCATTGGTCTTGCTTGCTTGACTCACAACATCTTGCGCGCTCTTGCAATGGTAGGCTGGGCTTGCTTTTGTTATAAGTACTGCTATTCTTGCGTTGCCTTTTTGGTTCTGATGGACGCTCTAGAGTGAAGCCCAAGCTGGGTTGCACCCCGCTTTTTCTGGTCTCCAGCGCCGGCTGGGAGCAGCTGTCATGATACTACAGCCGGCTGGCGGAGCTACCCCACCCTTGCAGTATGATGTGCAAATGAAGCTTGCTCGTCCGGTGTAACTTACAATACTTGCTATGCAATAAGCTGGCGATGAGGTTGAGCTTTGGCGTTTTGGTTACGCATATCAGCTTCCCAATCTACTTCTGATTCTTCTATCGCGACGTATCTTGAAAGCACATACACACACAATACTATAAATCCGGCACACTCGTTACCACTGCACATAATGCTGATCAAAGAGACTCACGTCGACGTGCAGACAGCCGTCGACGGCAAAGAAAGCACCATGCGTGAGTAAAATACCGGGATTAAATATTACAACTCTACTGCATGCAGGTTGTTGTGCTAACGCATGCTCAGGCATCTTTGTCTTCCACCCGACTATCCCCCAATTCCCCAATGCGTACGTCTGTCCTCCTATACCTCAAGCGGCTCGTTGACGCTTACAACTTGGGCCTGGACCTTTACTCATACCGCGCTCCTTGATGTTGACACTGCTGTAGCAAGTTCCCTGGCGTCGTACTGTTTAGTGAAATCTACCAGGGTGCGTACCCCCCGGAAAATATTTCCTCTGTATCCTGTCTGGCCTGACTAAATCCCCCATCACTACTAGTCACTGGCCCTGTCGCCCGCTTTGCCCGCCAGATTGCTGGCCAGGGCTATATCGTCGCCGCCCCCAGCTCATACCATGAATTCACGGGGCCCGCGCCACTCGCTTACGACGTGGCGGGAACCGATGCCGGGAATGCCTGGAAAGTAGCCAAGACGCTGGCCTCGTATGATGAAGACGTGCTGCGCACTGTCAACCACTTGCTCTCACTGCCGACGTGCACCGGCCGCATCGGTGCAACGGGCATGTGCCTAGGCGGCCACTTGGCCCTGCGCGCATGCCTTGACACTCGCATCACTGCATGTGTCTCCTACTTTGCAACTGACGTTCACTGCCGCACCCTAGGCCCACACGACGCGGCCAACACCAGTGCCGATTCGCCGCAGGGTTCGAACCACACCATCGACCGACTCGCTGAAATGCGAGCCGAAGTCGCCATGATTTTCGGCGTTAAAGACACGCACGTGCCTGCTGAGGGCCGCGACCTGATACGTGCAAAGCTGCGCGAGGCCAACGTCACGACGAGCTTCTACGAGTTCGCCTGGGCTCAACATGCCTTTATCCGCGATGAGCTAAGCAAGGGCCGCTACGACCCAGCCATCACCAAGGTCTGCTTTGAAGTGCTGCTGGAGCTGTTTGGACGCATGCTTAAGACAGACTTGGGCGAAATGGACGGCAGGTCAGTAGAGATCGAGCATGTGTGCTGAGTCCACTACGTGCTCTGCATCTGATAAACCATAACACATCAAGCCTCGGCACCATCTTGAGAACGAAAATTCAGCCTAGAAACGTAGGCACGAAGCGATGCAAAAAACGCAACCTAAGCGTATATGAATGTAAATAAACAATGCAGACTTTGTAGTTTTATTACAATAAAAGGCACTATTAAATATCAACGGTATATGTCCTCCCTCCCCTCTCACTCCGGAGGATTTTCAACGGCTAGCCGATCAACAGCGTTTCCGTCGCCAGTTCCTCGCCCTCCTAATAAAAAGCAAAACAGACACCGCCATAAGCAAGAAAAGTTTAACATACGTGTTTCCCCCCTTTTGTAGGAGGTAGATCTCAAACACTACATACGCATAGTCTAGAAAGCAAGTAAAATCCAAAAGAAAACATGAAAGAACAAAAAGGAAAAAAGTCAACAAGTCAGTACCTTATCTGCCTCAAAGGCCGGAAGGCTTAGGAGCTCTGTAACCTCAAAGCCTCCTCACCTATTTTCAGTGTCGGCTGCTCTTAGAACGCCGGACCAGCTCATCATGGTCCTGTGGCGCACTCAGGTTCACCGTGGTGTACAGAGTCGATGAGCGCTGAGGCACTCCAGCCTCCGCTGTCTGCACGCTTTGCGATCGGGCTAATTGTGCCTCTTCATCAAAGTTGCGGCGGGAATCAGCACTCATGCGCGGAGGCGGCGAGATAGGTGTTGACAGCGTGACCAACGGTGCGGTAGGTGCGCTCTGCCCCGCCATGCGCAAGCCACGGCGGCTGTCACGGCGCGAGGGTGCAGTGCTTTCCCAGTCAGCACGGAGGTACGAGTCTGCGGGTGATTGCGGCCGACGCATTGAGTTGGTGCTGCCGAGCTTATCAGCTGAAGCCCCAACATCAAACGAGAGCACGTCATTCTCCGGCATCAACGGGCACATGCGGCTCTTGTCACTAGCAATGGCCGCTTCCTTGCGGTTCTTGGAAGCCTGTTCATCGGTGATGGTCACGCTGTACGCAGGGTTGGCTGGGCTGCCCGCGGGCTCGGCACCACCGCCAGGAGCATGAATGGGGATCTTCTTAACGGCAGCATACAACGCTGTGATGAAGCGACCGCGGCGCTGAGCGCGGATCTTTTCGTCATGCCAGTTGGATTTGAACTTGATGGTGATTTTGAGCTGCAGCTTATCCAGGTCGCCCACTCCAAATATACCAATACCAAAGTCAGGGTGGAAGTCGCGTGAGTTGGCTGGGTTCCGCACGAAGTTCTCCATTTCTTGGCGTAGTAGCTCAACGTCGTCCATGGACGTGTCATAGCTGACGTTAAGATCGATTGTCTCATTCATGGCCTTGGACCGTGAAATGTTTTCAACCCACAAACTGTTGAGCACAATGTTGGGCACCTGGACCACTTGGTTTCTGTCTAGGCGGTTGAACACAGTATACAAAAGAGATATCTTTTCAACGATCAGAGAAGTGCCAGTGATTTCGACGCGGTCACCCACATCAAAAGGATGTTTGACAAAGAGGAAAATGCAAGAACCAAGGAATTCCTGAGCTGTGACAGAGAAGACAAAAGACAAAGTGAGAATAGAAGTGGCAGCCGAAGCCAGCGTAGTACTGAAGCCGGCCTGGAAAACGAGAACGAAGATGAAAATGGAGGCGATGAATACGCAGAAAGTCAGCACCTCGTCAAAGGCCCGCAAGGCCTGGCCGATATCCTTCATACCCTCAGTAATAGCCTTGCGTTCACGACTCATGTCCACAACCTTGCGGATCATTTCGTCAATGCTAATGTCGCCGTTGCCGTCGTTGTCAATGGCAGAAAAGGCCTCGTCAGCCTCATCCTTGTAGTTTATGCCAAGGACTTCTTGGACATCTTCGGGCAGCAGCGCATCTCTGTCCTCGACAACAAAAGACATCCAGATACGGCGGGCTAAGGCCTCGGCAGACTTTTTCTTCTCCAGAGCCTCGACGACAACGGAATGCGCAGAGTTGGGGTTGAAGACATTTTTACCCGTGATCTCAGAAGCGATGTTACCAAACACCGAGGTCACCTTGTCTCCTAACCGGCCAACATCGCCAATTAGCTTGCGTGGAGCGACATTTCCGCGCTTTTTGCTGCCGCCCGAGAGAATTAGGTTGATGCTATCTGTAATAACGTAATCTTCCTCCTCGAACTCGGGGCAGTACATGGGGAACAGTGCACGAGAAGCGTCGTACAAGAGCCCCAGCAGGTAGACTTCACGCTTAGAGTCCTTAATGCGGTTAGCAAAAGAGCGCTGGTGGTATGAAATGCCAATCATCTGCACAACAGCCTTTTCGGCTAGGTACACGGCTGAGCAGATCATGCCTGAAAGCAGAAGCTTGGTTAAAATCTCAACCCAGCTAACGCCAGCCTTATCATAGCTGTGAAAGAAAGCCTTGAAGCTGATCCACGACGCGAGAGCCCAGAAGAAGAGGGAGACGGGAATCTCCAGGTTCCGCAGTACTGTGGCATATTTGCGCGTTCCGGAGCTGACGACACCGCAGAGAAACAAGAAGACAACGGGAATGATGTGAGCCACAATCTTTCCAGCCCAAAGCGTCAACCAGGCCACCATAATCCAGATCCAGAGCTTCAGCTGGGGCGGTCCATGGGCGTTGTTACTGCCCTTGCCCACAAACAGATCGTAGCGGTGGTCAGTGAGGATAAGAACGACAATAGGGATGGCTAGCAGGAAAGCTACAGGCACGACATAGACGATGTAACGCATGACAGGAGAGAAGCCAACAATCTTAGTGTAAAGCCTGCCCATGGCATTGAGCTCGACGTCGTTGCCGGTATCACTCCGGCTCAGGCCAGTAGCCTGTTTCCGACGGCCGCCAATACCTTGAGGGGCCTTTTCATCGCCGTCGTCACTACTAGCGATGCCGACGGCTGTCTGGGCGGCTTTGCGGGCGCCGGTCGATGCATTGGTACGCATCTGCGACAGCGGGATGCCGTCATCGTTGTTGCCGTTATCGTTGAGTGGCATGAATCCGGTTTGCCGTGGCGAGAGCGGCGACATCGAGAGGGGGGAAAGAAGGGCTCAGATAGAGCGGCAAGAGAGGATTGGCGCCGGATCCTGGTGGTAGCAGAGAGGATGGAGCAAAGCAAGTCGAGGGATACAAGAAGCCGGGCGTGTGTCTCTGTTCTGAATGTGTGTATGAAGAAGCAACAAGGGCAGCGACAAGAAGCCGCAAAGCTATGAGGTTGTGATGGTGTTTCCGGCAGGCTGTCAATAAGGATGATTATGGTGAATGCCGGAACCAATAAGACAGTAAAGAAGAAAGAAAGAGAAAAAGGCAAGCGAAGAGAAGAGAAGAAGAAATAGACGAAAGAAAATCCGAAGTATCAAACACCAGATGCGGAAGGAAGGAATGGAAAATAAAGAAGAGCAACAGCCAAGACGGGATCAAGAGGCAAGAAGCAAGCAAGAAGCAAGAAGCAGGAGGAGACAGCCCAGTTTAGAAGGAAGCAGCAAAGGAAGCAGCAAAGGAAGCAAGGAAGCTACGCTACAAAGGCAAGAGCCAGGGGGAAGGAAAGAATGCAAGGGGCAGGGATTAAGCGAAGACCAAAAAAAGCGACACAACACGACAACATGGAAGGCACGCCTGCCTGTGCCAAGTAACTTCTGCAGAGGTAGACAGACGGTAGAAGACGTGCTATGTTTCCAGGGCGCGTGCGTACATGTCGACATGTACTTGTACTTGCGTGTGTGCGTGTGTGCGTGTGTACGTGTGTATATATACAAGGGCGATAGACCAGCACCCATTCCCTCTCCCTCCATCAACGGGGTTTCTAGCTCTGCTGGATACGAAGAAACCCGCGGTCAAAAGAATGTAAACAAAACGTCATGGGGGCGTATATCACTTGCCAAAAAAGAACAGCAGGAAAAAGACAGATGGAAAGCTCCCAGGCCAGATCTTCAGCAAAAGATACTTCTGGTGGCCCGCCCAAAAATACAAGCATCTAGAACAAGTACCTCTGACAGTGGTGCAACAGTATGGCGGAACTGCTGCAGCTGCGGAGCGGCCTGACAGAAGACAGAACAAGCAATGGTAGCAACAAGCTGCGACAAGCTTTTTTTGAGTGCTAGTCGCCAGCAGCGAGGATAAAATACGTGATATAAGAGAATCCAGGAACAAGGGCGAAGGATTGCAAGCGACCCTCGGACCGACTCCACTTTACACCCACACAAAGGCAAAAACACCACTTCCTACTACTATTCTTGAGCAAGAACGAGTTCAATGACTTTTGAACCTTTTTTTGGTCTTCCTACTGCCTACAGATAGGAAAGTAGGAATTGCGCCTTTTCATTCAATGTCAGGGAGTAGCATGGCGATCAGTGAATTGCAATGCGCATGGGTAAACAAGAAGACATGAACAGCGTAGCAGGGCGGCCGCTGAGAGGGGGCGGAGATGGAGATTGAACGGCAGAAAAAGAGGGAGAATCAGGCAAAACAGAAGATGCACACTATTGTCTCGTCTAGCACACATTGCAAAGAGGGAGCACTCCGCTTGGCTGCCCTTTGTTTCAAATGGCCCTGGTGGGGCAGATGTTTATTGGGCATTCTGCAGACTAGGGTTTTCCCCAGAGGGAGTTAGGGTCTGCACTGGTAGCCTCTGCCCGCTAATTTCTGGATACCTGAGCCAGAGACCCAGACCCTGGCTTCTCCTATTATTTAGAGCCTCCAGCCACTGTATTTTTGGGAAGGCCTCTGGCACTTGTGACCCGACCCAGCTACGAACAAGTCTAGATTTGATGGCGTCAGGGCTGGACTTGGGGATAAGTTATTTTAGAGCGAGGCGCTGTTACTATAACAGCAGACCAAGCCAGGGCAAGGCAAGGCCGAATCTTCGCGCCGCGTCAACGAGACAAGGGCGTCTAATGCGAGGAAAACAGCCGCCAAAGTTTGCCGTAAATAGTGGGTGGGGCCGTGGCTTGTAGTGGGCTTATAGCGCACGTAGGGGTGGCTAGCCCTGTAGAGGCAGCCTGTAGCTGGATACCAGCCTGTGAGCAGCATCTCGTGGCCTTGAGGACCTGAAGAGAGAGAACTAACCGGCTTGTGTCAAACGCCATATGTCAAGCAAAACTGCTCTAAAACAAGATTTGCGCTGCTATGTCCCTGTCTGGTTTATTTCCTTTTTCCCCTCGATTTATAGGGATTTTTTGCAGATTTTCTGCTAGTTTTCTCTGTTTAGTAGGCCTTAAAGCCGCCCCTGAACACGTAAATAATGCGCTGATATTTTCAGTTTTTTTTTCTTTTACCACTTCCCCTGTTTCATATTCTGCACAGTGTTCCTTGTTTTAGTCTATATTTTTCTATATTTTCTCCGTACTATCTCTTCTATTAACTTTGTGTTTTCCTATTCAGTCCCCTCTACCAAAGCTTCTTCCACACCGCCCTAGCTCTCTTGTCTTGTTGTTCCCACGTGACCGCCGCCATGTAGGAAGTCCGCTCCCGTCTACAGGCCAACAACTTCCACAACAGCTCTGGCTGATGTGAGCAGCCGTGGCTGAACATGTTTCTCCTTTCTCCCTCTCTCCTAGCAGCTTTCCCATTGTCGTGCCATATGTTTATTCAAGACAAAACCATGCAGCCTGTACACAGCATCATGTCTAGGCCCAACTCTATAGGCTGGTTCCTGATAAGCTGATTGGTCGCTGCACTGCCATTTGGTACTTGTGCATGCTGAGATCCGCAGACCAAGCCAGTTTGTCTACTGTTCCTCAGTTGCCATGTATGTATGTCCTCCGATCCACGACACCATCTGAGACACCAACCTTTAGATGGCTAGGAGAAAAATAAAAAAGGGAGCTAGAGAATGCCTTACACGTAAGACTCGACTTAGACCCGATCTGATCTGGATTCATACCAACGTCTGTCTCTCTTGCCCCTTGGCCCTCCCTCCCTCGCCTCGCCACTTACGGCTTTAGCCCCGCTTTACCGTCGCCGGCTCCTTGTTGCAGTCGGCGGCGGCTCGAATCCATCGTCGTCATCCTCATCATCATCGTCCTCATTGTCGTCATCCTCCACGTCGTCATCACTAATCTCCATCACTTCCCTGGATTTCTTCGTTGCTCTACTGCTTGTAGTCCGGCCTTGTGAGAAGCTCAGCGTGCTCTGCCGCGTTGCTGCGGTACGTCTTGTAGTTGTAGTTGTAGACGTAGAACTAGAACTAGCCGCTGCAGCCCGTGACCCTGCACCCCGCGGTCGTGCAGCCGGCACAACGGTAGCTGCAGCTCTGCTTCCCCGCCCCGTACGCGTTGGCGCCGGTGCTGGGGCCGGCTCGTCGTCGAGATCATCCATAACCTCATCATCCTCGGGGATAACTACCTGTTTTGTAGCTCTGCCGCGGGGTGCTGCCGTCTTTCTGGCCGATGTCTTGGCCGCTGCTGTTCTTGCCGGCGCAGCGGTCCTTCTTTTCCCGCGAAGCGTAGCCGGCGCCGGTTGTTCATTATCTGAATCCATTGCCTCATCGGGTGCCACTTGAGCCTCGGGCTGGTCCTCCCAATGTCCCTCGAGGTCTGAGTCCCATCCGCGGGGCTTTTCGCGAATGCGACGGCGTGTTCCACTAATAGACCAGGCGCCAGCAGCAAACTTCTCATCAAGCTGAGCCCGATAGGATTGCATGGCGGCATCGAGATCATCGTCATCTGAGTCGAGCGCAAGCATTTGTTGCACCTGGCCAGAGAGCGACTCAGAGACAAAGTGTTCCATGGCATGTTTGTCGTCTTTGGAGACAAACTGATTGACAGCATCGCCAAATGGCGCTTGTGGGAGAATTTTAAGAGACTGGGCCTGGAGAAATTCTTGCACAAGAACATCAACTTTAACACCGGACTCAACTGAGAGCTCGGTTGAGTCGGGGAGATTGGCCTTTGAATTGTTGGAAGCTGTGTGGGTATCAGCATATAAAGCAAGACAGAAACATGGGGAGGGACACGGAAAATAGTAAGCAAATAAAAGGATAAAATAGCTGCAATATACTCACACTTTTTTGCGGCCGTCTTGCGCCGGTGAAAAAGAACTACGTCGTTTGTATTAGCCACACGGCCCACAAACCGATTTGAGAAGCGCTGCGGATTTTCCACATCATAGTTCCCGCCCTCTTCCGACGGCGAGTACTCAACCTTCAATCTGATAAGAGGCAGGGGCATGCTTTCAGCCGTCTCATCGGGGTGCATCTCGAGCCACTCATCTGCTGCCTGGCGAATCATGTCGTCAACCACCTCCATAAGTCGTTTGGTAATCTCAAGACGCATGTCTTTGCGTGCATCCACACGGTCTAGGCCCTTGAAGCGGCGCTCTTGGCTGAGTACAATTTCACGCATGACGAATGGCCGCACCGAGCGTAGCGGCAACTTGTCGACGGTGAACTCGCGGCCGCGCACATTGACGATAGCCACATGCTTGGCAACAGCTTCGCCAGGACACAGCGACGTGGCTACCGACGATCCCGGTTGCATGACGTGGAAGCCCGTCTCGGCATTCTTGCGCGGTTCAATCAAACATTCGTGCTCGTGGCCCCAGACCACCAGGTTCATCCAATCGGGCAGCACATTCTCGGGAAGGTATGACGTAGCGGTATGTGCGTGGTGGTTCTGGTGCACGGTCAGCAGGTTGAACCAGTCGGCCTGGGCCTCACCAGGGCGGAACCACTTGACCTTGTGGTCGCGGAACGTGCGGAACATGCGCTCATCACGGACGTTGCTGAGCCCGTAGAGTGCGAGCCGCGTCGAGCCTTTCTGCAAAAGAATGGGCTTGGCCTCGATATTGTCAGCCTCAGCTACCCGCCCAAAATAGTTGACGAGCCCAGCAACTTGTAGTAGGTCAAGCGAGCATAGGTGGCCATCGCCGCTCGGATCATCGTGGTTTCCATGAATACTAAATACAGGGATAGCAATGTTGATGTCCTCGTCCTCGTAATTGACTTTGGAGAAGGCGCCTTCAAAGACCTCTTGTGCATCGCTAAGGAACTCTAGCTCGCACGGCTTCATACCCAGGCAGTTCTTACGCAGTGACCGCATCACCTGGAACATGCTCTTGCGCGATGGCTTGTTGTCGTGGAACAAATCGCCGCCTAGTAGCACCATGTCGACGTCTTGGGTGCGTGCCAGTGTCATGATTTCGTCAAAGGTCTTCCAGCTGTCATCCTTGCGGATGGGGTCGCGTTCCTCATAGCCTACGTGGTTATCGGTAGACACGAGGATACGGATTACGTTTTCATCTAGACGATGGATTAGAGGCCGTCTGAGTCAGGAAGAGGAAAAAGGCTTACCGGAAATCTCCGTCATCATATATCGTCCACCTGTGGCTTGGAATAAACTTGGGTTTCATCGAGACTCGCGTTGAGGCCTTAGGCTCTAACTAGGATGCTTTTACGGGTAATTTCTAGGGGTTCACGTAGTCACATGACCTGATGCTACCCTGCGTCTTTGAACTTACTTGAATATATTTTACAATGTTCCCAATTTTCAGATTTATTTTTCTTATAAACACCGATAAGGGCAGAAACTCACCAACATACGACCATAGCCTGTGGAAAATACGGGGTCCCGTCTGCTCCCCCTTAGTCAAGCCACAGAGCGCCGAACCAGTAGTATGGTGGGTGACCACATGCGAATCCTCGGTGTTGTATGTCTCACCTTTTTGCCCATGAA
Organism: Ceratocystis huliohia; assembly: GCA_038382965.1. Classification (NCBI taxonomy): domain Eukaryota; kingdom Fungi; phylum Ascomycota; class Sordariomycetes; order Microascales; family Ceratocystidaceae; genus Ceratocystis; species Ceratocystis huliohia. The sequence continues at coordinate 17,955 of JAXCEX010000180.1, forward strand.
GCTTTTTGCCAGTGACGGATGATGTGATATGATGCTTAGAGTTGCGGAACTGCAGGCGTCAACTCTCCCTCTTAAAACCCTCGGGAGGGGGTGCCTTTGAGGTCTGGGGCCTCCCCTTCTTCCGGGCTGCTGGAGGACGACGCCTATGACGCTGATAAGCGTCTTTCATTCATTTCTTTTTCTTTGGCTCTGTTACCGATTTTGACAATGAGCTGCGAAGCCTTGAGGCCGCACTTGCCTAACTTTGAGGATCAACCTCGTCGACTCGCACCATTTCTCCCGATAACTTTCGCGATCGCCAACTCCTCATCGCCGCAACACCACTCCAACTCAAGGAGTAGTTTGAAGAAGACACGCCTGAAACTGCCGACTGCCTGGAAGAGGTGTCGGAGGACGACATATTCTTACCCTTTTTCTGACCAGAACATGCCGTCGTATTGCTGTGGAAAACCAGTAGGTAGATGTTGAATAATACAAACAGACAAACAAACAATGCCCAGTGATGCCAGGTTATGCTAGTATAAAGATAATGACGTTATGAGAATGACGCGGACAGTGCAAATATCAAACCAACTAAACAACATTTACTCCACTTGCAATCATTCAAGTAAGCAGATGCTAGGCTGCGATAACTTGGCAGTCTTGTACTTGGACTGGGCTTGGATCCATCCCATCAGTGCAAGGCAAAACAAGCCGTATCGCCTCTAGAAGCATTTGTAGAAAGAGCACAAAGGCGTGGGTATATTCTAGTTTGAGCTTTGGAAAGCATGGTGTTGCAAGGTCTATGATGCTTGAGGCTGCTCTGCCTCGATCTGTCTTGTAGTGCTTTGCTTGTATGGCGAGAGATTTGGGTACATTTACTTGTGCCTCTTTGCTTTGACTTTGGTCCTGCTTGGCTTTCGTTTCTTCCTCGGCTGCTTAGTTGGTAGGTTTCCCAGAAGATAATTAGAATAGCTAGAGACAGAAGGACTCTAATGTTTGTTAATGAGAGCAGAGCATCACCACGCATTAACATCGTAACTTGGGAATACGCCACGAACGCCAGACTCATCGCACCAACCGACAGGCCTGATTCTAGCGACTAGTAGCGAGTCAAGAACCTCTGACCACTGAACATGATACCCTTTTTCTTTTTTGAAGAGGGTCAAGATTGCGCCATTGTCGCTAGTTATCCCATCTACTGCCAAGGACCATGAAGATCAAGGTTTGAATCACATTGCCCTTGTTCCTTTTTGTGCTCAATCATATTACCGGACATGGAACTTAAACACATAGAAAAGGAAATTCAAAATAAGGAGCTAAGCGCAAGTAAAACAAAAAACAAACCTCCGAACAATCCAACTAAGAACAAACAAAACAGCAGAATATCAAACTCCCCTCAATATCCCCTCCAAAAAATCACAAAGAGATCAGGAAATACACTGAAACAGGTCCCAAGCTGCTCTCGCATCAATCAAGAAAAGAAACAAAAAGGTTTCGCACAGCGCAATGAATGAGACGGCGCAAAGGAGGGGAAAAAACGCCAAGATAAAAAGACATCATCCGGGGAATCTATCAACCAAGAGAACCAAAACCAACAGGGCGCAGATAAGGGCAACAAAGCAACGTGGTGGCCAAGAAGAAAAGGAGTACAAGAAGAAAAGAGGTACAAGAGAAAGAAGAAAATAAAACCAACACCCCAACAGACAGGCACGCACATAAAGATTTAGTCTCCAAGAGAACGTGCAGTCACACCATCACCATTTTGCAAGTATCGGAGATATAGAGTTGGCCACTATTAATGGCACATCGCCCATCAAGATACACAACGCATGCGGCAAAGATGCTACTAGTGACTGCTGCTCAAAATGCGAGAACGGATACGCACGTACACGATACTGCAGCACACAAAGCACAGAAGCTGCCACCAAAATCAACAGGATCATAGTCCATATTGCTGTTGAAATACACTGAAAAAAGTCTTGTGACGCCAAAGGTGAGAGCTTTGGTCGGCTTAGTGGCCGGCGCGGAAGGACAGGGCGAGAAAACGAAGACAAAGAAATATAAACAGGAAAAGAAGAAAGAAAGGATGCAACTCTCGCAGAAGATGTCGGCAATGGCAAAGCTAATGTCAAGGTCTTTGGCAACAAAAGCCTCAAAGAGTTGCCAGCCATTGCTCGGTCCGCAAACACCTAGAAGCAGTTCAACGAGCCCTTCTTTTTCTTGCCTGATGAGATCGCGTTCATGCGTTCTTCTAGTCGTGCCCGTGCCGCCTCTGCCTCTTGCCGCTTCTTGCGCTCCTCCTCCACATGCACGCTCCACCGGTTGTCCATAGCCTGTGTTTGTTGTTGACGTTCCTTGAGCTCCTTGATTTCTGTTTCAAGTTCGGTAGCCCGCTTGCGCCAGCTATCAGCATCAGTGCGCATCTTCTTGCTCTGGTCTTCCAGGTCACCCAGGGCCTCTTCCAGCGTGGCTGTCATCTGTCGCTCAGCTGCCAAATGCTTTTGCAGAGTCTTGATTTTGGTCTCTTGTTCATTCTGCGTTTGAGCAAGAGAAGAATTGCCGGTGGTGTTAGCAGGTTGCTCTCCAGAGACGCTAGGTGCGCCACTAGAGGGAATAGGAGGCAGCGGGATCGCAGGTGGAGGTGAGGGGCCAACGCCATTGTGTATCGATGAGCTATTCGAGTTAGACCGGCGAACGGTCTCAGTCAAAGCAATCTGAGCATCAAGCTTAGTCTTGAGCATATCATACTCTTTTCGCATAGCCTCCAGCTCTGTCTGGATCTTAGCCTTCGCACTCGTCGCCTCCTCCAGTTGCATCTGGCGCTCCGATTGCAGCAGCGACAGCCTGTTACTAGCAATTTGGACCTGGTCAAAGTTGGTTTGTAGCTGGTCCTCTAGCTCCTGCACTAGGCGCGAGTTCTTCTTGTTATCCAAATCCAGGTCTGTCATCCGCTTCTTAACAATCGTCAGTTGCTTAGGGACGCTTCCTGCGGCTCCCTCAACTTCCTCTTCGGGAATGAGATCCGCCAGCTCTGCCTTAGCAGCCTTGAGCTCATTGCGAAGAGAGACATTCTCCATATCAAGGGTGGCCAGCCTACTCTCCATATCACCACTCTTGCCAACAGAGGCGGAAAGGGTCTGGCGCTCTGTAATTAGCTCCTGAATACGGTCAGCCAAAGAGTCTAGGCTCACAGGGATACCCAAAGCATAGGCGACTTGTTGGGCAATTTTGACCATATCTTCCCGTGCAGTGGCTAGCTCAGACTCCAAAATGCGGATTGTCTCTGAGTGCTCATTAAGCAGAACTTCCAACTGCTCTTCATAGCCCTTCTGTTCAGCCGCACGCATCTCATCGAGATTCTTAGCGTGCTCAGCCTGCAGCTCATCAAGAGTCTGTTGGTGAGTCTTGATGGCATCTTGATGAGCAGAAACCTCGGCTTCAAGGGCAGCCACCAGATCCTTGTGAGCTTTTAGTTCATGTTCAATCGCACCTTGCTCTAAGCGAGAGGAGTGAGTAGCGGCCTCCATGTCAGCAATAGTAGCAGTGTTGGAGCTAATAATAGCCTTATACTCGTCAATCTCCGTACGCAAAGCCTGAATAAGGGTTTGTTCCTTCTCACTAAGCAGAGGGCTAGGATTTTTGGCGTCATCGCGATAGCTAATAAGCTGAGTGTTGACATCCTCCAGCTGCTTCTCCAAATCGGCAACAGTACTCTTCATTTCCGACTCGCTCTTTTGCATCGATTCCAATGCAGCAGCATGCTTACTCTCCCATCCGGAAATCTCAGTTTCTAGGCGGGCGATAATCTCGGCGTTCTCTGCAATGTTTTCAACAGAGGGATCATCAACACCCTCGGCAGCAACCATTTTTCCGTGGGACTTCTGTTGTTCCTCCAGAACCTTCTTGACGTTATCGAGTTCGGCCATGAGGCCCTTTTCACGCTCCTCGTGGCTCTGGCTCATCTCCTTTAGACGGGATTCGGTTTGCTCCAGTTGGTCACGAAGGGTGGAAATCATCGACATGTCACGGGGTGATGCCGTCAAACTGCTCCGTTCACGAGTGAGGCCCGTAATAATAGTCATCTTGGTTTCCATTTCCTTCTTCGCAGCAGCGACATCGGCCTCTAACTCTTGAATACGCTGAGATCGGACGTGTAGTTCGTGCATTGCAGCGTTCAAATTGATATCGAAACTCTGCATTACGTCCGTGTTGTCCTCAAGGTGCTCAGTAGCAATGGCCCGCAGAGAAGTAAACGAGCGCTGAGCGCGATCCATAATCATCACGTTCTGGCTGGACTTGCGGCGAATAACCGGCGTAGACGTCCGAGGTGAGCCAGAGTCTGATGCGCGAGCCTTGCTGACCTGAGTCTTGAGCTCCTCCACCATGTCCAGAGCCTCTTGATGCTTGTTCTCAAGCTCCTTGTAACGCTCAGCAAGCTCCTCTTCGGTGGCCTGCTTCTCAGCAGCAATATTCTTCAGAGCATTAATTTCCTGGAGGAGGGCGGTATTAACAGTCTCCTTCTCAGGCTCGGGGGAAACCTCATCAAACTTGGCTGTCTCGTCTTTGACAGGGTAAGACTCAACAGTAGTCGCAGATTTCAATCCCAGAGTGGTAGCTGGAGCATCCGTCTCACGAGGAGAGGGAACAACCTCGGCAACAGTGCTGCGAACAAGTTCCATCCTAGACTCGTAGGTATCGTCAGAAACAATAGATTCGCCAATATCGTCCTTGATGATATGATGATCATTTGTTTTGATAGTGTCGCTATTGTCAGAAGCATCCAAGCTAGGCGAATCCAAAGCTGAGGATAGCTCAGATGAAAGTGAGCGTGTGAAAGAAGAATGGCTCTGAGACTTGATCCCACTTGATCTGTCAAACATGAAAGAATCAGGGCGTGTGCTGGTTGGTGACATCATCGAAATGACAGAATCGCGGGGGCGGGGATTGTTGTGGCGACCTTCGTCAACAACGTCCTGCAGCTCAGATAGGGCACGAAGAGCTTCCTCGTACTTTGCATTGAGTAAATCCATTTCAGACAAAGTGGATTCGTGCTCAACACGCAGGTCAACCAGCTCCTGACTGACGGACTCAAGCTTGTCGGCAACGAACTTAGACTGAGCAGGGCTTTGGGGAAGATAGTCATCAGGATTTTCAGTATCCAGATGGTTTTGCTTATCACCATTCTCTAAAGCTTTTTCTTCGTCCTCAGGAATCAGGCCCATATCATGGACACGTTCTTCGTCCTCAAGAATCGCATCAGGCACGCTATGGCGGCTAACATGGGACTGGCTCCGAGATCGGACAGAAGACCTCCTACGCCCATGACCATTGACGGGATCGTGAATAAGAGACTCCGGTCGGCTATCAGTCTGAATGTGATCCAACTCGTACAAGAGAGAATCGAGCTTTCCGAGACTGCGCTGGCGCTCGATGACTTGTTCAAGGCGGTCCATTTCGCGTTGCATCAACTCGGCATCTTGGTCGGCCTCGGCCAAACGCTCTTCTAGCGTAGAGATGTAGTCCTCTGCAGTACTCTCATTTTCGCGAATGCGGGCAATTTCCTTTCGTAGCTCGACAATGAGAGTAGCGTTCTTTTCCTCACCAGAGGTATGACCGTCCAATTTAGCTTCGAGGTCATGCAGATAACTTTCTGTGCTCGATTCACGGTCCATCAATTTTTGTAGGCGAGCCTGAAGTTGTGTGTTGATCGTCTCGACATAGGCGCACTTAGTCTCTTTCTCGAGAAGATTAGCTTCTGTAGTTGACAAGGTTCCCCGAGTGTTGGAGAGAGACTGCTCCAGAGATTGAATAGTCTTCTCGTACTCCAAAACCACCTGTTCGACAGCCTGAGCAAATGTGTTAGACCGCTTCAGACGTTCAGCAGCATGCATTTCAGATTCGTCTTCACGCTGCAGCATCAATTCATTCTCAAGAGCCTCATTGTCACGAGCTTTGGCTAACTCTGCAATGAGTTTTGCGTGGCGCTGGCTGAGAGCCGAGTAATTCTCTTGGAAATCCAAAAGCTGGTTTTGCAATTCAACTTCACGCTCATTGGGTCGATCTGACCTGTCACTTGATGGATTACGGCGGTCGGAGACGGAACGCTCAGCACTCCTGATCTGTTCGCGCAAGAAAGCAACTTCGGCCTTAAGTCTTTCGATAACTGCGTGCTTGTCACTGCTATCATCGACCTTTTGTATACGTGGTTTGCTTTGAATATTGCGGGCGCGCTGTGCATATTGAACAGTGTTAAGAGTTTCGCTCAGATGAAATTCAGGGGGGGTTACACAGGCAATCATATAAGTAATTGCGTTTCCACCAAGCGAGTCTTGTAGCAGACGCGTAAGCTTAGAATCGCGGTAAGACACGTGGGAACCAGCCTGTCGCATTGAAAGTTGTGAAATGACCTTGCCCAGAGCAGCAAGGCCGGCATTGATAGAAATACCTTCTCGGGCGCGCTCTCCCTGAGCACCAGTATTCTTCAAGCGTTCACTTCCAGCAAGATCAACAAAGTGCAGCTTGCTATCAGTTGTCATAGTCGTCTCATTACCCGACATGGCCTCAACGGGCATCGAGTTTCGACGTTCGCGAGAGGCTTTAGACCTTCGCTGGACAAGGTTGAGAGAAAACACAGCATGAGAACGTGATGACTTGGCGTTGATCGCAGTAGCATCCGTTTGTCTGATAGAAGATCCAAAAGCAAGCGCATTCATAAGGTCATCGATCGAGTTGATATCTACTTGGGTGAGCCCAGTAAGGATGATATTGCCTTTTGTGTCTTCGCGAATAGTAACCTGGCTACGGTCCTGCTGGGAGACATGTTCAGGCGCAAGTAAGTCGCGTAATTGTTCGTTGTATATCTCGACATATGTAGCCTTAAGTGACCAGTCTCTATCACCAAGAGTGGCGCTTGCACTAGGAAACCGCACTGGTGATCGAAGATGCGACATAGAATTTCGATTTTGACTTTTCGTGGGACGGTTGTTGGTTGTATCCAAATGTTCAAAGAGCGCAGTCGCAGCACGGGGGATAACGCCTATAAGAATATGTCAAGTCAGTTACACTCTTTTTTCTTCATTTGTAAACAAGCGAGACAATTTTACTTACCCATCAACTGTATGTCTTCCTGCTCTAGAGGGCCCGAAGTACCCATAGTGAAAGACTTTCCAGCACCAGACTGGCCATAGGCCAGTAAAGACACATTGTAGCCTTGAATGAACGAAGTTACACACTCGCTAACATATTCCCAGATGCCATCTTGTCCTACTTCTGGACCAAAGACCCGGTCAAAGACAAATAGTTTGCGGCCTTGTGGAGAATCAATTGCAAGGTTAGTATTGGAGGTGACGTGCACCATAGACTTTTGAAATCGTTGGGGAATCAGCTCGAAGCCGGGATCTGTGGATTTAAGAGGCGGGCGGACGCGCACGGCTAAATGAGACACATGAGTTAGTTATCGCATATATTACTTATAGCCGTTTAAGTGAGAATGCCATTGCTGGTCGCGTTCGTGGTCACACAACATGTAGCTGCGACGGGAATGGGAATTCTACAGGGCGTATAGGTTTTGTCCGCAACGCCAAAGGTGTTGCAAAGACATCGTGTGTCGCATGCATACGTATACTTGAAAGAAAACATAGGGGGTGGGAATAACAAGATCATATAGCATCAGGCAAAATATATTTGCCATATGGGCTTTGTAAACTTACCGACTCGTACTGCTGTGCGCCCGTCTTCGTCTGAAGCGCGACTGCCAGAAATTTTTGGTTGGCTCTGCATACTCATACGACTATTACTTCGCGGAGTAGAAGAGGGGGCCTGCGTCGGGCGAACAAGAGCACTCATAGGTCGAGACGACATTGGAGATTGTGGCGGAGAGGTCGTCGCCATAGTGGAAATAGCAAGAGAAGAAGAAAGTCAATTATGACCAGACGGAGAGAAAGCTGCAGGTTATCGAGAAACGACACGGGTGTGGTCAAGGGTAGGACCACTATAACTCTAACCTAGAGAAGGTGAAGGGTAGAAGTAGTGCAGAACACACCAGGGTTCAGTGATGTATCCTCATCCACAGTCCAAGGCAAAAGCACAGGTAATACACAAAGTAGAATCTAGTGCAGTCTTGGTGCATATGACAATGAAAGCAAGCAAGACACACAAAGTTGTGTGAGCTGGTCTTGTGTATTGTTGTGTCTGCGGGGAATTATGCCAACAAAAGAATGTTCGGGAAGAAAGAAAAAAAAAGAAGGGGAAAAAAGAGCTCAAATCAAGGGGGAGGGTTGGGGAAAAAAAAAAAGTGAGTGTCGTGCAGCAATTACTGACTAGCAGTAGAGTAGGTATTGCGCAAAGCCTGTTGTCGTCTCTGAGTCTGAGTGTCTTTTTTCTCTTTCGGGAGGGGAAGGGGCCAGAGTTATTTCGCTGGTGAGCCAGGCGAAGAAACAAGCGAGACGCTGCAAAGTGAAAAGAGGAAAGAAAAAGACGGCAATCGCGTACACGAATGAACGAAATAGCGAAGCGGGACGATCTAATACAGAGCCAGTGGATGAAGAGTAAAAGTAAATGGTCCAGGGAAGACGAGGGCTGGGTTAATGTGTTGCGGTGCGTCAATCTAAAACTGCAGGTTGGGGAAGTGTGTGTCTGGTGGCTTTTTTAGATTGGGAGCCCTGTTGTTCGTCAAAGAAAGAAAAGCAAGCAAGCAGTCGTAGTTTGTCGTGTCAATCGTTTGATATCGTAACCCTTTTGTCTTGAGGTAGTCCGGGGTTAGATGTTTGGTTTCTTGGAGGCTTCTGTGCAAAACTGGAGGTCGTAAGAAATGTCTCGGTTTTCGAAGAGGACAAGAGTGAAGCAAAACTGATTGTAAACCTGAATATGGTATCAGCAAGGTGAAGGGGAAAAAACCCGGAAAATAGGCCCGCCGTGTTATGGCAAAGGGATAGGATAGAGAGGAAATGAAGACAAATAGAACGTAGGAGAAAGAAAAGAAACCGGTAGACAGCCGGGCCTAAGGGTTTTTGGCATGGAAAAGGAGCGAATGTGACAAAGAAAGAACAAGAGAGAAACAAGTCGGGTGGTGTTGGTGAAATATCGTGCGTATGTGTGTCTGTGTGCTAGGCCTTTCAACTGGGTTTCTGTTTTTTTTTCCGCCAATCCGCACGCCGCAAGTTTCACAACAGGGCTGGGGGTTATTGAAGGGTTGCAAGACCGGGACTAACCTAGTAGAACGTGAAAGACGAGGACATGTTTGTGGACAAGCCAGTGAAATTTACAATCATAGCACGAGCAGAAACAGAGCAAGGGGAACAAGATTAGAGATTCGCAAAAGAAAAGGAAGAAACAAGAGGGCAGATGGATCAGGGAATTATCTGGGGGGAGGGGGGGAGAAAGAGGAAGGGAAACAAGTAGTAGAGAAAAAGGTAAGTGAATCAGGGACCATAAAGACAGGGATTATTAGTATACATACGTAGAAAGCTTCTTTCAGTGCTTCTTTTTTTTCACAAGCCTTCTTAAGGATTCGTTGACGAAGATAGGGGGCGCAAAACCAATCAGGTTGCAGAAAGGCACAGGTTAAGTGAGTTCGGTTCCTTTAAGCCAAGAAGACGGAGTAGAGTGACCACGCAATTAATACGGCTATGCCAATACAAAAAGAGGGGAGAGAAGAGAGAACGGAAAAGGGCCAGTAGATATCAAGGTTGTCTGTGTATCACCATGGGGCCTTTAAGTCCTTTAAGTTGCGTTGCGAGACGAGACGTTCTGTGACTTGTGACGGATAGAAGTCAGCTCAGACCTGAATTGAGCCTGGACCTAGGCTAAACCTGAACTGCTAAAAACAACCCAAGGCGTGAGATAGCCATGAGCAGCATGTAACTGGTGCAAGTATAGCACGAGCTCGATATGTGAGCCTTGCAGCTGGGATTTAGGTGTATGTGGTCTGCAAAGACGAGGGGACAAGGAGGGGGCAGACCAAGTGGGATTTGGGATTCAGGATGGAGACGACACAGATGCAGAATGCACAGCAAAAGGGGGGGAGAACGAGGACCGACCGTGGGAGCCTGTGATAGTATTTTTGTTGTTTGTTTGAGTTTGTGATAGGGCAAAAGAAACGAGGCAAAATCAAGAAGAATTCAGAAGAAAGTATGGAGTTTTGTGGAAGATATGAGAAGCTGAGCAAGGCAAAGAATCAAATAAAAATGAGGGGCAAGGAAAGTGCTCAGAGAATTTTTGCAGTACCTTCCTCGCAAGTTTTTTCTCTTTCCTCTCCCTCATCGCTTTCATCACGATCGGACGGGTACATGGACTACAGACTGTTTTGGCTGCGCCTTTCCACCTTGATGAGACTTGCCTTCTCGTACCAGGTACTTGCGGTTTTGTGGTGGTTGGTGATGGATGGTGGTTGGCTAGATGAGGTGCCCCATATTTTTCTCTTTCCCTACCCAGACCAGCAAAAGCTTCTAGAGCACAAGCAAAACGAGAGTTAACCCCTGAAGCTAGTGAAACTAAGGCCTGATATGGCCTAGTTGGTCCTTTCCATGAGTCCCGGCTAGGGGGGGGGGGGCAGTGCAGGGTAGCCCTTTGATGTAAACCCTAATGAACATACGTCGAACCTAGGGAGATATCTCGGATCCTACTGTTGGTTCAAGCACATTGACATACACATAACACTTACACCAGCACTAACACTAACACTAACACAGACTTGCCAAGCTTCTTCAATCACGTTTGCCGCTGCTCCTCTTTTTTAAGCTTCGTTAACTCCACCGCTTCCAGAACCGAGCGTCTGCTTAATATGAAGCCGCCGGTGGAGATGCGTCCGTGTCTTGATTTTGTCAACAGGCCACTATACAGTCAGTGTATCACGGGCAGCAGTGAGGTATGAAGCACGTGTCCAAATGCTAGTAATACTGAGAACTAGCCAGCTCAGACGGACATGCAGGTACCTGCAATAAATACCCTCTATACAGGTGTGTGGGCATATGAGGTATGTTAGATTGCAGGACTTGTGTCTGTACACAGTGGACATGCACCTATGCTTACACTCCATGCAACATGTGCATATGCTAATTCTCATGTTCTTTTCCACTCCAGACTACGGGAAGCACAAATGAGGACAAGGGCAACTTGTTGTAAATTATCCTTGGTGAAATCCAGGGGAGGGGGATCTCTAGCCCATGTGAAGAGCCAAACTTGGAGAACGCCAAAACAAAATAACAGCAGGCGGAGAAACGCTAGAGAAAGAAATGAAACATGAGCAGTGGGCAAGAAAACAGCTCAGCCAGGGTAGATCAACCACGTCGAAAATATGATCTTCGCGTACCTTTTTTCATCTGGCTTTTTCGGCCTCTCAAGCTGTCAACGTCGCCGCCACATTGTTGCCATTGAGTGCTGGCTTGCTAGCGATCGGCTTCTCCTGTTTTGACTACGGTTAAAATTAACACTAGCAGTGTTAAAAGGAGGTTGACAGGTCTCCAAGAAAATATGAACCGAAAAGCACTTATCATCTTGGGCTCGCAGTTTGTAAATAAGAGGTAAGTAAAGAACGCGACGCCCTTCCTTGAGCCAGTGCACTCCGAATGATTGGCAACAAGAGGATATTAAGTGTGAATGGGGCTTTCACCAACTCTTTTGTGACAAGCCTCCTGATTAGCTCTAGACTTGGTTGTTGTTCTCTTGACAGGCTAAGCCCTGGGTCATATTGTGCTTGTTTATCGTTCGGAGATGAACCCTGAGTAAGCCATAGGGTGGCCTAGTGTTTGTTTACCCACTGGGATTGATCCGTATGAATGAAGAACAAAGATGAAGCCTAAAACAAGGCTTGCATGTCGATGTTGCACATCACTATTCCATGCGGTAATTTACGGCCATCAATGGCAACGTACAAGCTCGCTGAGACTACAGCCGTCAGCAGCTGAGAGCTACAGCTGGCGGCGGATATACCCTGTTAGCGCAAAGAAGGGGAACCTGAATCCTGCCGTCTTATCGCTCGCTATCTTATCGTTATCGACAGCTCCGATGGAGTCATCGCGTCGTGCCTCTCTTGAGGATTCTACTTTGGGATTTTACCCTCTTCTTTGCTGTACTATTTTGAGATGATGCAGACGTGAGCTAGGCACCATATGACCCAATAAACTGATGACTTTTGACTTCTCTTACTGACTCTTTGTTGCCCTTTGTTGCTTTTTGCTGCTCTTTAATCCTCTTTGTCCTGCTTGTCTCAGCCAAATAAGCCAATAAAACTATCTGGCTCAGCCCTCCTTCTGTAACCGTCTGTAATCTCGCAATTTATAGAAGGGATGGCCACTGTAGCTTGCGCCTAAATCCTCGCCTGATACGCAATTCGGGGAGGGAATCCTGCCTTGTTTCGTCTTTTATCCCTTCTCTCTTCTGCCTGTTTTCCTCACTTTCTTTCATCTCCCGCTTCATCCTCAGCCCATCCGAACCTGCCGCCATCGCCATGGCGCCTTCTTCCTCTCCGCTACCGCCGCTCATGGCCTACCGCTCCGAACCGGCCCCTCTTCCCTCCCCGACACCATCTACGTGCTCCACAGCCTCGATACACGCCCGCACCCGGATGATGTCATTCGTCGCCGCTGTGCTTACCTCGCTGTGCGCCGGATCCATAACCGTCTTTTCGCTCTACGGTCACATCTTTCAGGAGCGTCTGCGCTACACCCAGCTGCAGGTAAATGGTGTGGCTATCGGCAGCTCGGTTGCCTTGTACCTCCCAGTGTCCATTCTCGGCTACGTCTGCGATCGGTACGGGACTGTTCCTTTGTCGCTGTTTTCAGCTCTCCTGTTTGGTACAGGGTATGGGCTTGCTGCTACTGTCTATCGCCATGTCGAAACGATGGCGCATATGACGACAGCCGGCTCGCAGGGCGCGGACATCCCTGCCTGGAGCTATGGCCTGATGGTCTTTGCTTTTGTCTGCATCGGAGTTGGGACCTCAGCTATGTACCTCTCGGCTGTAGCAACATGTGCCAAGAACTTTGGCAAAGGGAAGCATCGAGGCCTTGCGCTGTCGTCCCCCATCGCTGGGTTTGGGCTCAGTGGTATTTGGCTGAGTCAAGTTGGTAGCCGATTTTTCAGTACTGTGCCACAGGGAATCATGCTGCCACCTGAGCTTGACGTCTACCACTACTTTATCTTCCTTGGCATCTTGCTAACGGCCACCGGAGTAGCTGGTGCCTTTACTTTGCGTATCGTTGACGAAGATGACCTGATTGAAGAGGCTGCCGATGAGCTTGGACGCAGCGGCTTTTTGGAGCCACCTCTGCTCTCACGCACCGAGTCAACCATGGACTATGGCACAGTGTACTGCTCGATCGAATCTACGGACTATCAAGGCACAACTGATGTGGCCGAGGAGAGTTCTTTAATTATGCCTCCATCTTATGCTATGGCCAAGAAGGACTGGCTTCTCAACGCCGAGACTAAGAGTTTCTTGCAGGACCGCACCATGTGGCTGTTTGCTCTGGGCTTCCTGTTTATGGTTGGGCCTGGCGAGGCCTTTATCAACAACCTCGGCACTGTTATATCATCCCTTAACTCTCATGGCGCTGTGTTGCCGTCAAGCACATTCCGCCCTACGTCGCCGGCCACCCATGTCTCCATCCTGAGCATTACTAGTACTGCCTCGCGCCTTATTACTGGCTCCCTAACCGACCTTCTTGCCCCCTCACCCGCCACACAACACGTGCAGCTGGATGGCACTGCAATTTCACGTGCATCCCGCAACCGTCCAGCTGTCTCGCGTGTTATTTTCTTGCTGACTTTTGCCGCTATGCTATCGCTTGGGCTGCTAGCCCTTGCCTCGGGTGCCATCCAGGATCACGGTGAGCGCTTTTGGATTGTCTCTGCACTTGTTGGTGCTGGATATGGCGCTGTTTTCAGCTTGACACCCATTATAATCACTATTATCTGGGGTGTTGAGAATTTTGCTACCAACTGGGGCATTGTTGCCATGCTGCCAGCCCTCGGATCAACATTCTGGGGCCTTGTGTACTCGGCCGTATATCAGGCTGGGGCTGACAGCGAGTTTAGTGGCGGCAGGGACGTGCTTGACGGAGTGACTTTGCAGGCAGAAGAAAAGCCAATCTTCTGTTATGGTGCTCAGTGCTATGCTCCGACATTCTGGGGCATGACGGTAACTGTGTGGGTTGCCTGTGGACTGATCCTAATTGCGTGGAAGGGCCGTGGAGGCTGGGCGACGCGGGGGATAGTCATCTAGCCCACAGAGATGGATAAAGGCTATTTTTCATATTTTCTTTTTGGGTATATTTCTTGAGCGTTTAGGGATCTTTGTATTTATAATAATAATAGCGGCATGCGTTACTGCAAGGACTACAGTATGAATCTAGAGTATCAACCACAGTATTCAGACTATTAAATACACTTTGATAAGCTAGTTTTTTAAACTTCTTCTTTGCTAAATCTCTCATGCTTGTTTGTTGTCTTCCACATCTGAGTTCCACCATCGTAGTAGCTCGTCTGCATTGCACCATGGAAACTGCCCCAGATCAGTATACCACCACCGCTGGCCTTTTAGAGGCTTATCGCTTTCATACTTGTTTAGTGAGCCGCCTTCGTAAGTATGGTTTTTAACCCCGACTAAGAGCACCGGTATGCCAAGCGGTGGGGTAAACTCTTGTGGATTTAGGAAAACTGTTAGCCGCATTGGCATGGATGCTGTTGGGTCAATGAGCCGGGCAACGCGCTGCAGTGGGGCTAGTGTACCTGGCTCAACGGGGTTGAGCGATATGATGATGGCGAGTATATTACAGGTCCAGTTTAGTTTGTATGGTAGATAGGGGACAGACCCCAGCGTTGTTAGTTTGAGCGGGTGTTGAATGTTGTGCCATTTGCGGAAGAGAGCGATGGGACGTATGGCAGGGGTTGTGGAGAGATCGAGAGAGGGTTTGTAGGAGGGCAGGGGCTTGGGGAGAGTGTGGTTTGTAGTGACATGTTGAGGCTTTATAGGGGATGGTGAGTTTAGTGCTGGCGCTATAGGCGGAATTGGGGCAGCTATGGGTGCTGACGTCTCAGCAAGCTGCGTCTCCCCATTAAAGCTGCGTTGTGTTAACGTTGGACTAGACTGCTCAAAAAACGAGTCGTTGAATTGAACATCACTAAAGCTGTCCACAGTTGAAACTGTATTGTCTCCCTGTCCTTGCTTGTCACCCACAGTGGCAGTATCTCCCTCATTTTCTCCCCTTCTCTGCCTCTCTTTTGGATCTCCACCTTTCCACTGGCCAA
This sequence comes from Ceratocystis huliohia, assembly GCA_038382965.1. NCBI lineage: Eukaryota > Fungi > Ascomycota > Sordariomycetes > Microascales > Ceratocystidaceae > Ceratocystis > Ceratocystis huliohia. Next base: position 33,183 of record JAXCEX010000180.1, read on the forward strand.
CAACTTCGAGCCGCTCCACATCTAAGAATATCAAGGGTTTTGAATCTTGTGTATCCTTGACCACGACCTCATAGTGGCTAAGTGCTACAATTGCACCAACCACAACAACACCTGTACTGACTAGCGTATGTAAGCGTGTGTGGAGGAGGGCTTGAATACATAGCTGCCCGTCGCCTAGTAGTAGTCTAATAGCTGGTAGTGATTTGGTCGGTAATTCAAGCTGTTGTAGGCCCTCGACTACTAGCGTCAGTAATGGGGGCATCGTCCCATGGGATATCAATGCCTCAAGACACGGGCACACAGCAGATTCTGCGGCTGTGGTCATAGGGGAAATATGATTGTTTTGAACCAAGAGGTGGAGAGGTGTATATAAAAAACCGAAGATTATAAGCCCAATGTGGGTGTGATTTGTAGCGTGGCAAGCTGTAGAGTGATAATGGATCTGGGCATTAGGAGTGATGAGAAGATAGATAACCCTTTCTGTTAACTAGGGTCAATAAAACCCTATGATGTAGTTACACAGTCTATGCTGTATCACCCAATGAGAACACTGAGTCAGCTAGAAGTGGGGTTTTATCACACCAATGTCCACAGCTTAAAAGCATTACTCTGTCTTCACCCCCACCTCCTGTATACTCAACTCTCGTATTATCCCCTCTCTATAATCAATCACTGCCTCTTGAAAGCTATGTCCTATGAGCGCGAACTCGCTGTTGCCACCGACGTGCTCCGACACGCCTCACGGCTGAGCCTTGCCGTGCTGGCCTCGAGCAATAAGGGAGTTCACAACAAAGATGACCTATCGCCCGTGACTGTGGCTGACTTTGCTATTCAGGCGCTTCTCAGTGCTACATTTTCGTTCCACTTTCCGGGTGACGCATTGGTCGGTGAAGAGGACGCTGCAGCTCTACGTGCTGACCCCGCACTGTGCGCCCGAGTTGCTGCTGAGTTGGCTGCCGTTCATGCCTCACTGCCAGCTGATGCACTTGCACGTGTGCCAGTGGTGCCCGATGAAATCTACCGTGTGATAGACCTATGCGCCGGAAGTTCCGCAGCGGACAGCGGCCGCCGTACGTGGGTCTTCGACCCTATTGATGGCACCCAGGCGTTTATCCGCAACCAGCTATTTGCAATTAATATCGGGCTTATATCTGGGAAGGTCCAAGTCTTTGGCGCTGTTGGCTGCCCGAATCTGAGCGCTGCTATAGACTCACCTTCCACACCAATCAGAGATGCGTCGGTGTCCGTTGACGAGGGATGCATTTTCACCGCCATCGCCGGCGAGGGTGCGTATGTACAGCCTATGCGTATGTCAACCTCGCTTGTCGAACCTCTCGGCCCTGCTCGGCGTCTGCTCAAGCCACGAACAGCCTTTGTTGATGTGCCTGTGACGTTAGTCGGCTGTGCGTCGATGCCTAAGAGTGCGTATGACGAAGTTCACCAGGCCGCTGCAAAGCGCCTGGGGGCGACTTTCCCCGGTAGTGACTTGATTTCTTGGGTTGTGCGCTACTGTGCGCTTGCCTTGGGCTGTGGTAATGCAGCAGTATGGGTATACCGTGATGTACAACGGCGCAGCAAGATCTGGGACCATGCAGGCGCGCAATTGGTCTATATTGAAGCTGGCGGCCGTGTGACGGATACGCGAGGGAAGCCAATGGACTTTGCTGCGGGAAGATTGATGGCCAACAACTTTGGTATTCTGGCTGCCGATGAGGATGTGTATGATCGTGTCAAGGGAAGTTTACATGAGGCTATGCGGGAGTTTGAACGAAAGGAGATTGATTAAAGGCATTGAGCTAGATATATAACACTGATATCTAGTATAGACAATTATTCATTCACGTTTCATAATATACGGAAAACGTACGGTAGCATAAAAAACTTACAGGGCAAATACTATAACAATTTACATCACATAAACAGTAAAAACAGAAGAGAAAAGAAATTGTTCCCCTAGTTGAATCGGGTTGTCTTGTATTATTAATTTGGCCATATAATCTGAACCCACCATTGTAAAGGCAAAGTAAAAGATATATATAGCTCGCCGTTTGCAGTGCATTGTCCCGACCTAAGATGTCACGATAATGAACTCTCTAGAAACCAGTCTGAGCACTTCCAGAATCGTGACCATCTTCCCGGAAGACACTTGCACAAACGAAAAGAAAAACATGAGAAAAAGAAATTTTTGTGTAGAGTAACAGACCATGGGTTCCCGGTTGATGGGAACCTCCTCATGCTCCTCCCAGGCAGAGAAAAAAGAAGGCTAGACACAAGAGCAGTGCTGCCACCTCCTTTAGCTTCTCCCGCCTTCTATTATGTTGAATTCGTCATCGTTGTATGTCGATATTTTCCCATGATCCGTGTACAATCCCTCGCTTTTGAATGCAGTTGAAAAAAAAAGAAAAGCAAAAAATACCAAAACAGGACAAGAACTGCCGTTGTTGTTAAATCAACGGGTCGATGTTGAGATCGTGAAAAAAAAGGTGTCGCCAACTCCATTAAAACATGAATATGCCATAAAATAACAAAGGTGAGAAAAAAAGAAAAAGATTAGAAGGGCATTGCACATGAAACGGCAAGCGCATGCGCACTTCAGACTTCAATCCATGATTGAGATAGCTTATTTGGCGTACTGCTGGCGGAAGGCCTTGGCAGCCTCAACCATGTTGGCCAGAGCCTCCTTGGTCTCCTTCCACTGGCGGGTCTTCAGGCCGCAGTCGGGGTCGATCCACAGCTGCTCAGGCTTCAGGAACTGCAGCATCTCAGCAATGCGGTCCTTGATCTCCTGAGTGCTGGGGACACGGGGAGAGTGAATGTCATAAACACCAGGACCGATGTGGCGGGGGTAGGCCTCCTCGACGAACACCTTCAGTAGCTTGGCGTCAGACTTGGAGTTCTCAATCGACAGGACATCAGCATCCAGGGCAGCAATGGCATGGAAGAAGTCCTGGAACTCAGAGTAGCAGAAGTGAGAGTGGATCTGGGTCGAGTCCTCAACGCCAGTGGTTGACAGGCGGAAGGCGTTGACGGCCCAGCCGAGGTAGGCATCACGCTCCTTGCCGGAACGCAGGGGCAGACCCTCACGCAGAGCAGGTTCGTCAACCTGGATGACGTCAATGCCGGCCTTCTCAAGGTCAACAACTTCGTCACGCAGAGCCAAAGCAAGCTGCTCAGCCTGGACGGACTGGTGAACATCATCACGGGGGAAAGACCACCGCAGGCAGGTAACGGGACCAGTCAGCATGCCCTTCATGGGCTTGCTGGAGACTGAGACGGCGAACTTGGACTCCTTAACAGTCATGGGGGCAGGGCGCGAGATGTCACCAACAATGATCGGGGGACGGACGCAGCGAGAGCCATAAGACTGAACCCAGGCGTGGGTGGTGAAGGCGTAACCCTTGAGTCTCTCACCGAAGTACTGAACCATGTCGTTACGCTCAGGCTCACCGTGAACGAAGACATCCAGGCCAAGCTCCTCCTGGATCTTGACACAGTTGATGATCTCGGCCTCGATGAACTTGTCATACTCAGCCTCAGTGATCTCACCCTTGGTGAACTTGTTGCGCTGGGCACGGATCTCCTTGGTCTGGGGGAAAGAGCCAATGGTAGTAGTGGGGAACAGGGGCAGCTTGAGCTTGGACTCCTGCTGGGCAATACGCGAAGGGAACTCGGACTTGCGGTTGTAGTCCTCAGGCTTGATGGAAGCCTGGCGGGCCTTAACAGCGGGGTCGTTGGTAAGCTTGGAAGTAGCGCGAGCGTTCATGGACTTGGCGTTAGCCTCGAGCTGCTCACGGACAGCGGCAGGGCCCTCGGTAACAGCCTTGGCAATGACGGCAATCTCGACAACCTTCTCGGAAGCGAAAGAGAACCAGTCAGCAACTTCAGGGTCCAGCTTCTTCTCGCTGGCCAGGGTGTGGGGGGTGTGGAGGAGAGAGCTGGAGGTGGCAACAATGACGCGGTCCTTGCCTAGCTTCTGAATGGCAGTCTCGGCAGTCTCAATGGCCTTCTTTAGGTTGGTCTTCCAGATGTTACGACCGTCAACAATACCGACGGAGAGGATGGTCTTAGGGGACAGAGAAGCCAGAACCTCATTCAACTGTTCAGGGTTGCGGACCAGGTCAATGTGCAGAGCGTACAGGCTCTTAGGGACAAGGTCCAGGTTGTGGACAATGTCGCCAAAGTAGGTAGTGAAAACCAGCTTGGGGATCTTGTCACCTAGAGCAGCGAACTTCTCGTAGGCGGGCTTGAAGGCATCCTTGGTCTTGGTGGGCAGGTCAAAGACCAGAACGGGCTCATCGATCTGAACAGTCTCGGCACCAGCGGCCTTGAGCTGGATCAGTAGCTCCTCGTAAACGGGAAGCAGCTTCTCGAGCAGGTCAATGGGGTCGACGGTCTGACCACGGTCGGCCTTACCAAGGTGCAGAAAGGAGACAGGACCAACTAGAACGGGGCGGGTCTCAATACCAGCCTCCTTAGCCTCCTTGTACTCGTTGACAGCCTTGGGAGACTCGGACAGCTTGAAAGTCTGGTTATCTTGGAGGGTAGGCTTGACGTAGTGGTAGTTGGAGTCAAACCACTTGACCATTTCCAGAGAGGGAACATCAACGCCTTCCTTCTGGTGACCACGGCCCATGGCGAAGTACTGGTCAACGGGGTTCAGGTTGTTGACAGTGTAACGCTCAGGAACGGCCTGTAGAAAGAGCGAATGTTAGTACGAGTGTACAGGTGCATGAGCATGTGTAGTTTAGAACTAAAAACATGTTGGCTGCTACTTACACCGAAGTCCTGAATGTGAGAAAGAACCTGATCGTAGAGAGCAAAGTCGTTGCTAGGGATGATGTCGACACCGGCATCCTTCTGGATCTTCCAGTGAGCCAGACGCAGACGCTTGGCCTCAGCCAGCAGGTCGGCTTGGGAGATCTTGCCACCCCAGTCTATGGACGAAGGAAGTGTTAGCGCATGTAGAGAGAGGGATAACCATAGAGCGGGATTATATGCTATCGTCTCTGCTATTATGGAACGGCTTTAAACCTACAAGCTTCGGTGGCCTTCTTGAGGTCTCTCAGCACACCCATGCGGGGGAAACCCAGAACAGCGGACTGAACCATTGTTGTGGTTGTGTGTGTGTATATGGAAAGGGAAGGAAAGAGAAAAGTAAAAGAGGGTTAGAAAAGATGATCTTTTCTGACAGCAAGACTTTTGATGTAAGAGTCCAAGGAACGATCAACGTATGGACTAATAACAAGTTGTGATAGAGAGTCTTGATATCACAAAGTATAGAGAAAAAAGAAGGAGGGAGGGAAAGAAAAAATTCAGATGGAGGGACGGAGGGGCAAGGTATAAGTACTTTTGAAGGAAGTAACTGAGAAGGAGGGGCAGCTAGCGTTTGTAGCTGGCCCCTTTCCAAAACGGGACAACTATCTTTTTCGATTTTTCCCTTGAGAGGCTAAACACAAGAGTAAAATTGTATGGTTCTAGACAAAAGACGAAGCTAGGAAGGAGTCAGAATGGCAAGGGCCCAATGACAGCTCTTGTGGCGGCTCAGGGCCACCGTTTAGGTGGGGCTGTATTGGCAAGAGTAAACGGCGATTGGCTCGAATGCCAAGTCAGGCAAGGCAAGCACGGCAGGAACGACAGGAGCCAGGACAGGAAAGCCCGGGCAAATGCGGCAGGGTGAAAATGCCACCTATGTACCACAGGTCGTCAAGATTGCGAGTGTATAGCATGCATTCAATGGGAGGCAGAAGGTGAATTGGCACTACGGCAGCTAGGAGGGAGGAGGAAAGGGAAAGAGAGGCTTAGGCAAGGAGAAACCAAGGAGTCAGTCCGAGATGCAGCTACAAAGGCAAGGAGCAGGGAAGGTGAAGGAGGATGGTGCAATTGCAGTAGATGCGGATGGAATAGGGACAAGGAAAGGAAGCAGAAAAAGAGAAAACTACAAAGTCAAAGCCAACGCAAGCTGCCGATAACGGTGGCTGTGGTGCGGGAGCGAAAACAAGCCCAGGACAGCGACCCGGTTGCTAGTGTATGGCGAAATTAGGTCGGCCCCGCAGCAGTTTTTTCTAGACAACGGGCGTTTTCCAAACACACTTTCCTGTTTAAAATTTTCGCACTAATCTAATCTGCCTTGGGAAATTCCCTAATTCACTTCCATAATAGCGTCAAAAACGCCAGCTTAATCCGACGAAGCTGTCAGGCTACAAGAATCAGGTTAGGTAGTTGTCGTAATACAATTGGCCAATTGGCTGTGCCGCCATGCAAGGAAGGGAAAGAGAGAAAAGTTGTTAGACAGGATAGCGGGGTAACTGAAAGTAGTGAGCTTTGTATCCCCACAGCCTGACTTGCGTATCAAGGTACTTTAGTTGATACCCACTTCACATCACAAGTATACAGTACACAAGAAAAATAAAACTAGCGCGATCGTGAGATTAACGAAATAAATCTTAGATGACTCTAAGCTGAAGGGGACGAAAAGGCGGGAAAAGGAGAGCATTGGGACATCACAGAGGCTATAAGAAAAGAGGCTGGGATATTGCTAGGGCTGGGGGTTATTTATTGGTGTGGGTGTCCTCAGCAAATACATCAGGAGGATGTTGCAGAATTGATTTGCAGTTGTTGAGATCGTGTGACTCTTTGAATGAAGGAACGGGAACGAGAAAGGGGGGAGAGCAAGAGAGGGCTGGCGTTTTCTGGTTGTATCAAGGCGGGGCGGGACAACAGATCAGAAAAAGGGGGGCTGAAAGAGGGGAAGAGAAGAGAAGGGGAGGAGCGGTTGAGACTGATGGCGGGGGGTTTCCACATGTGTAGCCTAGGCATCAAGAGTGACCAGTTCTATCAACAACAGCTGCTGTTAGTGAGACTTCATTCTTAGCTTGTTGATCATGGTAGAGCAAATCACTTTGAACTTCTCGGTTCAGCAGCAGGCTTTTTGCGGCAAGATAAGAAGAATAGTGTGATCTAGAGGGATAGGACAAGCTGAGCTGGCTAGGGAGGGACAAAAAAGGAAGGAAGCTCTTCCACCACCGACTGGTGGAATTTGGGTGGGGAGAGGGACGCAAAGGAAAGAACAAACTTGCTTTGGTTTTGGTCTCTTTGTTGAAGCTAGCCTAGGGCTATCTTCGATAGGGCAACTAATAACTAGGGCAATAACTAAAACAGAAGCAAAGCTTGAGAAAGAGGGGGAAAAAAAGAAGATGGCAGGCAGAATGGATAGAGACTGAAAGTAGAAGTAGGAAAAAAGAAAGAACGACCATGACAAACAAAGGAAGGGCCCCAGTTTGGAGTCCGTGCTCGGAGCTATGGCTTTTTTCTTCTTTTGTTGGCGGTTTCCACAAGTTAGTTGCCCAACGGGCTTAGCTTCACTTATCTTTCCTTTTTGCTCTGGTTTCTTTTGTTTTGTCTTCCAGGGCTCAGGCGTCTTTCCTGAGCACCCCAACCTTCTGGGCCAGGCTTACAATGGCCTTGCACATGGCATCAACATCCGCTCTCGCGATGGGTATGCGGTGGTCTCCGTCCCATTCAATCACCTGAGCCGATCCCGGCTCCGAGTACAGCTCTAGCAGTCGCTGATGCCGAACCAGCCCTGGGTCTTTGAGGCCGTGGATATGGATGGTTGGTATTCTAACCAGATGGTCACTGCGTTCGAGCATCATACTATATTCATCATCGCTGGCAACGGGCTTGTTTGGCCATGCATTAAATGAAAACCCAAGCTTGTCAGCCGTGTCGATGCCGGGTGGGGCCTGGATTCGCATATCAAGGCTGACTGGGGGCGCAGCACCGGCCATTAACACTCCGAAGCGAAAGTTCCACGGCGTGGCGGCACGCCCCAAGGTCTCTCGCAGGGCTTGCTGTGTGAACAGTATGCTACTGGCCATTTTGGACCCCTGGCTGAAGCCAAACACACCGACCCAAGGGCCCGTACCGGCATCAGTATCCATAGCTACCTTCAGGGCGTCCTGAATGCGGCTGCACGCTTCGTGTGGGCTGATCTCCGGATGTTCGGGCAGCCAGCGAAGCCAGCGCCTGAACGGGGCATATTTGCCATAAACTTCGAGAACGCCATCGTGGGGCGGACATTCAAATGGGGCTTCCGCAAAGACTAGGCGGAAGTGGGCGGACAGTATAGTGGTAAAACAACGGGCTTGTATGCGGAAGACCTCGGCATTTCCGCCCCCACCATGCAGGAATAGGATGCGAGGCAGATCCAGATCGTGGGGGATTTCTTTGGCCGCAGTCATTGTAGACGAGAGAGGTCGTTGCTACGAAAGGTACGCGTGCTTTATTGCTATGCCTCCTTAGTAAACCAGGTAGGTTCCTTCGTAGGCCAAAGCTCCTATTTCGTTGTCGTTAGGCTGGCTGCTGGGTTGTTCGGGGGGTCGGAAGTTTTGAAAGCGCGAGCTCTGCTGCCTTGCAATACGGGCCTTTTGATTAGCGAGCACTTGTTGATACTCGATGCGTGGAGATGAAGCCTAGCCAAGAGAAGAGAACAGGCCAAGCAAGCATTGACAACAAGATCTGATCTGGGCTGGGCGCTGACTGTTTGGCTATCCTTTTGTCTCGCTTTGCGATCGTCTTGGTTTTTATTTCTTGCTGGCGGATGGGAGAAAATGTCTTTGTGGCTGGACTGGCTAGTCAGGCCAAAGGAAGTCCGGAGCTCGCCAATACAATGCCCGGTTGCCATGGTTGTCGGATGATTTCAGGCAGCTCTGCTAATCAACTAGAAAGTAGACGAGGGACTCCCTATAGACAAACCCTGAAGCCACCGAAAAGCCTGCTGTTCATGCATAGCAGCGCCATTAAGTTGCCCGTAAACCCACTATAAGGCACGAGGAGCTCTATAGACTAAACTAACAACAGCTGTAGCACAGAGCCTTAGTTGGGTATCCATCTTTCATGTATGTAACCAGCCGGCTAATGCTACGCTACCATAGCTCGGCCCCCCTCCATGAAAAATGCCCAAGAATTCTATAAGCCATCATCCAAGTTCTAGGTTGCAGATATTCTCTTGCCAACTTATACACCCCCAACTTACCACGAAAGTCCATGATAGCATGACGGCCCAAAAGCACAGTGCAGTGCCGTGCCTAGTAGACTGTCGTCAACCCTAGCACAACCCTGCCCCTGTATTTGCTGCCTAAGCACTGCCCTGCTTAAAGCTGGGAATGAAGGAGGCAGCTCGTTAGCCACGCCACACTCGGCGTCATCATAAGCCACATTCATGTAAACGCACGCATTTAGACAACGTCATGCGCTTGCTTATGAGTGAGATAAATAAGTGAAGCAGGCACTGCACCACCTGGACCATAAAACTTCTCTATTTGCAATCATTCATCTGCAACCAAACAATCGAACAAACCAATTTCAAAATGACCGACTCACATGCATCCAAGGCCGCTGAAGCTGGCGTCCCCTACTATCCTCCTCCCCCCCCAGGCCCGCCGGCCCAGCCACACGACCAGACTCAAGCCCCTGCTGAGCCTTCCTACCCGCCTATCCCCGCCTATGTTCCCGCAGAGGCTGCCAAACAGGAAGCGCTACAGAGCCATCCTCCTTATTCCAGTGATTCCAAAGCAGAGCACAGCGCCCAAGTCCCGGTTTCTTCTACTACTGGCTCGGCAACTTTCCCCCACCCTAATGATAAGCCCCTTCCGGATTCTCATGTGCCGCCTGTAACACCTATTGCTCACACAGATTCTGAAGAAGCCGCAGCAGCCAAAGGCTCTGCGTTCTCAAAATGGGGCAAGAAGCTGCAGCAGTACGGGGAGAAAGCGGCTTTGCCAATCAACAACCTTACTAATAAGATGGGCATGCAGAGTTTCCTGCCTATGGCCATGGATAGAGAGTGTGATAAAGCCGCCGATATTATTACCAGCTTCACCAGTAAGTTGAACGCCCTAATACGCCTATCATCTGGCACCGCAATGTCCGAATTCACTAACACTCTCGCAGAGGACGGAGTCAAGGTTGACAAGCCTGTCACTAGCCCCGGTGGCAAGCCCACCAAAGAGAAGAGTAAATCTATGATCAAGATCCCACCCAAGGTTATCGCCAATGCTGTTGGCATTGTGGTCTTTACTGCTGTGCGCGCCGGCTTTCAGATTGCGGGAACTACTGGCTCTGGAGTGCTGGTTGCTCGTTTGGCCGATGGCTCCTGGAGCCCACCATCGGGCGTGCAGGTGGCTTCGCTGGGAGGCGGTTTCCTTATGGGCGTTGAAGTGTACGATTGCGTGCTAGTTATCAACAACCCAGCCGCCCTTGCTGCATTCCTGCGCACCCGTGTGAGCCTGGGCCCTGAGGTTGCTGTTGCTGCTGGGCCGTATGGCGTTGGAGGTGGTGCACATGTGGGAGCCGGCGCTGGATCGCGCGGTGAAAAGGGATCGGAGCATTTGAATCCCGGTGCGAAGCATACTGCTGAGGAAAGCCCCAATCTTGCGGGCGCCACTCAAGTGCCGCCTGCGGATATACCCGCTGCAGGCACCACAACAACTCCTTCTGGTGCAGCCACACTAAAGCCCGCAGACAAGAAACATAAGCGGACGAGTAGTGGCGCACTAAAGCCAGTGTTTTCGTATGTCAAGAGCAAGGGTTTCTATGCTGGAGCGCAAGTCGATGGCACGGTTATTGCCGAGCGCAAGGAAGCCAATGCGGCGTTTTACGGCCGGCCAATTGGTGTGGAAAGAATCATTCGGGGCGAGGTTGAGGTGGAGGCAGGAACAGGTGCCACAGTTCAAAAGCTTACCTGGCCTACAGGTGGATTAAGACTGCTAGAGGCACTCAACAAGGCCGACGTTGGTGCAATGGCCGCAAGAGCAACAGAAGCTACTCCAGATCCAGCGTCAGTAGCAAGAGAAAGCCCACCCCCACCGTTCCAGGACACAGGTGCGGCATATCCAAAGGACGAAAAGGTGCCGTACAACTAGAGGAGGAAAGGGAAATGAGGCCTCGGGGCAGAGGGAACCAACATGTGTAGCATTAGTTGTAGTTGATAAAACTTTTAATCTTCCCCACGGTCGCACACATCACCACCTGCAGCACCTATATAGTAACGGTATTATTGGTGCTATGTTTCTAGGGTCTAGGGTTTAAAAGTGGGCTAGGTACTAGTCCCACCCCCACTTATCTTCGTACCACCAATTAGCATTGAGCAGACGAGACCACCAAGGGAGATGCAGCACATCGTCATCGATAATTTTGTTTCCTTTTTCCCTAATTTATTCTTGACATTTGCGCCTATTTTTGCTACTCGACTGAAATGCTTTCATCATGACCAGGTAAGAGAGCCGCCGCTAGCCAGGGGACAAAAAAGTTTGTGGACAGTCCAGAATCCGCTTGTGCCAGCCTTCCTCCTAAGCTAACTTTCTCGATTCGGCCTGATCTCCTTCATCGCAGCAATCTTAGCTCTCCAAATGCCCTCATTGTCCCGTTTCGCGCAGGCGCTACAGCGTCCTACTCCGACGCCATTTGCCAGTATATAAATACGCAATACGACCAGCACCCTGATATGTTTCGGAAGGATCTTCAGGCCATTGATGCACTACGTCGGGAGGCTGTGACAGTGCGTGAGCCTCATGTATCGGGAATCACCAAGCTACAGGCATATGCCGCGCAGATTGTGTGGATCGGGGGCAAGTTTCCGATTGATGTAAGTACTGCTAGCAAAATGAGCCGCCCATCCTCAGCAGGTGGCAATCTTTTGTGGTCTCCCCTTTTATTCAAGCCATCTCCCTCCTCAACCACCTCATCTAACAGTGCGTCTCTCTTCCATTTCTAGATCGGCGTCAACTTCCCCTGGTATCCGGCCTTTGGCTGCAACTCGGATCGGCCGGTAGTCCGCAATAACCTCAAATATGAACTTCTCAATGTCCTCTATAACCTTGCTGCTCTCTACTGCCACCTTGCCGACTCAACCTCCCGGGGCACCCCCGAGGGGCTCAAGACCGCTGCCAGCTACTTTAGTCAAGCTGCTGGCGTTCTTGCGCATATGCAGACCGAGATCCTTCCTGGCCTTCGCATGTCTGACCCCCCGGAGGACATGGACAACGTAACTCTTGAAGCTCTGACACAGCTGTGTCTGGCTGAAGCACAGGAATGCTTCTGGCAGAAGGCTGTGACAGATGGCTACAAAGACGCTATCATTTCAAAGCTTGCAATCCGTGTGTCTGACCTGTACGGCGAGGCTGCCAGCGCCAGCATGAAAAGCAATGCCATAAGCTCGCAGTGGATCCATCATATGAGCGCAAAGCAGCACCATTTTGCGGCCGCGGCTCAGTACAGAATGGCCTGTGACTGCCTAGAAAAGCGGCGGTATGGCGAGGAAGTGGCTCGCTTAAAGGAAGCACTGGCATGTGTGAACGATGGTTTGCGAGAGACAAAGAGCGGCTACGTCAACAAGACAGTAACGCGGGATCTCAGCGGGCTGAAGGGCAGAATTGACGAGGACCTCAAGCGAGCGGAGAAAGACAACGACATCATCTACCTGCGTAAGTATTCAGCTTCAGCCCTTCGTCAACGGCAGACCCGTGCTAACTCGTGATATAGAGCCCGTGCCGACCCGGATTGAACTGAAGCCTCTAGACCGTGTTAATATGGCAACACTCAAGTGCCCACGGGAGGTCTCGAGCCCATGTAATTTCCTCGGGGAAGATTCCGAGTTTGGACCGCCGTTGTTTAGCAAGCTGGTTCCCTTTGCCGTTCATCTTGCCGTGTCAATCTACGAGGAACGCCGTGACCGGCTTGTCAACAATGACATCGTTCAACCACTTGACCGCCTTTCCGAGGCCCTTAATGCAACCCTAGACTCGCTTGGGCTTCCTGGATCACTCCAAGCACTAGAAAAGCCGCTAGGACTCCCGCCAAGCCTTATCCAACGAGCCGAAGAAGTGCGGCAGGCCAATGCCCTACACCGCGTGGAAAATAGCTTCCGAGACATTGATAAGCTAGTCGCTGCAGACTTGAAGACTTTTGAAGAGGGCAAGCAAATTCTCATGCGAGAGGAGGAAGAAGACAAGCGCATGCGTAACACATACCGCGATATGTGGACACGGCCTGGAAGTCGGGAAGATGAACAAGGCAAAAAGCTGTGGACGCAGATGGGCGAGATTGACAACTATTTCAAAATAAGCCTCCCCAGCGACAAGCTTGTACGGTCCAAGTACGCCATGATCAAGCCACAGTTGCAACTGCTTTCAGGCAGCGATCGAGCCCTGCTAGACTATGTGCCGTCTAGCCGCCGTACCGACGTACCTGAGGGCCTTCGAACAGTCCTAGCACGCTTACGCAGCACATACAACGACGTGCAAAGGCTCCAATCGCGGCGACGCAAAAAGATAGACATGATCCGCGAAAAGGCGCGGAGCGATAATGTGCGTAGTGCCATTAGCCGTGAGGCAACACGTCTTGAGCGGGCCTATCCAGGAGTAAGTCTTGATGCGGCTAGCTTTGACGAGTGGCTGGAAAGCCGCTTGGACACTATGTACGAAGCAGAGCTAGCAGCTCTAGCAGCGGATGAGGACGAGCAGAATCACGTTCTAGGCGAACTATCCCGTGTGCATCGTGAGTTTGAGAGCCAAAAGCGCGTTGTTGGGGATCGTGGTGGCCGCGAACGCGAAGAAGTCTTGCAGAAGTTGAACACGGCATATGACAAGTACAAGGAGCTGTTGGAGAATGCCGAGGATGGCCGCAAGTTTTACAATGATCTGAGCAAGATTGTCGGCGCACGTTTCCGTGACTGTGCTAAAGTGTGGGCCAATAACCGGCGGCTGGATGCACAGAGCCTTGAAGAGTAAGTCTGAGCGTGGGCTTTAATGTTCTGCAACTTGCTAACCACTTAAACTGTTTCCTTTTTTAGAGAGATCCTCCTGCCGCCTCTTGAACGCACGAGGATCAGCTCCCCGCCAGCACAGCTAGAGCAACAGCAACAATACCATACCCATGCGAGGCAACAAAGCCACTCCCACTCCCACTCCCACACTAACTCCCATTCTCACTCCGTATCCACACCTGCATCACGTCGAGACTCAGGGCTAATTGCTGAGCCCGACATGGTACACGAAGTTTCGATTCTAGAGGGCCCGTCGTTTTTAATTTCGCAACAGCTCGAGGCCCAGCAGGACTCAGAGTCAGACCATGAGCAGCATCAGCATCAAAATCAACACCCAGAGCAGCACAATCCCGCGATCTATCACGACTCTGCTCCTGTCTCGCCGTCTGTGATCCGCCCCACACCATCAGTGCCACAATCACAACCACAGTCACAACCACAGTCGCAGCCACAATCGCCAGCCCAGGTGTTTGCTCCAAAGCCCAGTCTCCCAGCCCCAACCCAAGCCCAGCCAGCCCAGCCCCAACCACAGCCACCCTCAGCTGCACCTGCTCCCCGCGTTCCCTCGGCCACGATGTGGACTCCCGATATGGGCATCAACTTCTCTAGTCTGCCGACACCACCCACCGCATCGCCGGCTCCCGGGGCCGCCGGTCAGCGACTTGGCCAACAACAGGACGGGGCGAAAAGGACCGTATGGGATCCCAGTGCAGGGATCCGGTTTGGGTGAGGGTAGAACCCGGATGAGTAAGGGTAGCAGACGGCCCATTAGCTATCAATGTTGTTATCTACTATGTAGGCGTATGAATATAGGCTCGTAAAATAAAAATGGTTTTTTGCTAAACTGCCCCTAAACATCAACACGCGAAAGGTAAAAGACAAACGACAGATTCGCGAAGAAAATTCTGGTTCTAACTATGTACTAAAGCTATATACAAGATAAGATGCGCCAGTCCAATAGGCTGGGGACAGTGCTGCCTCGATCTGTAAAAAAAATAATGATAAAAAGTAAAGGAAAAAAGAAAAGAAAAACAAGTCTATCGCGGAATGGATCTAAAGCTCTAGTCCCTGGCAGAGTAGACACAAAAGGCACAGCCACAATCACGCAGACATCACCCTCACCCTTCCTCCCCAGCTCAGTATTGCCTTTGTCTATGACTCGCTGGCCTTCTTCGTCGCCTTCGTCCGCAGCTTCATCAGTCCAAAGACCAATGCATACGACGAGCAGACAAATAGCGCCACAATGCCGGTATCGCGCCATCCGTACGAGAACTCCTTCAGGTTCAGAGTCTCGAGGTACTGATCGCCTGAGCGGAACTGGCACACGCGGCAGGACTCGGTGGCATTGGGGTTCAACAGGTTGGCGCTACTGCCAGGGCCCTGCAAGTAACTCTGCAGGAATTCGGCACATGTCTGGCCTGCGGACGTGGCCGAATCAGGCAGGTTGAAGATGGCCAGTTCGGATTCTTTGCAATTCACTACCTTGCCATCCAGGGCGAACACAGTCATGGAGCCGATCACATAATTGAAAGGGTCGAGGTAGTACACCCAGTACCGCCAGAACTTCTGCAGCGACGAGTAAGGCACAAGGACACCGCAGAAGTACACCATGTTACTGATGATAACAGGGTTAAGCAGCGAGGCAAAGACGGTGTTGGGTGCATAGGCAGCAATGAACTGACCGATACCAGTGTAGAGGAACTCGTAGAGAATCATGACCACAAACGTGCCACCAGCACGGTTAGCAGCCGAGGGGAAGCCGACGGTCCAGTAGAAGGCGACAAAGTACAGGAAACCCGAGATAACGAGGTACGGAAGCTCCGAGACAATCAACCCGGTCACAAAGGGAGCCCAGTGATATATCTTGGCCTTCTTCTCGCGCACCTCGAAGATATCACGGCGACCAATGAAGAGTGGCTGCAGTTGGGCAATCACACCAGGCGCCACGAAGCAGAAGTTGAAGATGGCGAAGATGGCGTTTTGCAGGTCAGCGGTGCTGTCGCCAATCTTCCAGAATGTGAACCCGTTGAACAGACCAGACATCAGATGCAGCATGAACTTGTTCATGACGTAGTCAGTGTTGCGGTACAGCGAGATGTTCATGCGTTGCGTAACCAGGCGCGTCTGCGTCGACATTGAAACCGCGAATTCGTGGCCATCATCAACCGTGCCAGGGGGCTTGGCAGCAGCTGTCTCGATCAGCATGTCCAGCTTCTCCATGGTAGCTACACGTTCAGGCGAATCCAGCCACAGTTGGTTCCAGTCTTGGCCATGACCCATACTACCCGAAACCACATCAATCATGAACTCAGCGGGGTTTGCACCGGCTGGGCAGTCAACGCCGTGGCGAGTAAAGTATTCGATCATGGTAGCACCGTTGGGGCCGATGGGACCCTGGTACACTGTCTTACCACCGCGCGTGAGAAGGAGGAGCGTGTCGAACTGAGCAAACAGCTGAGCACTAGGCTGGTGGATGGTGCACAGGACGGCTTGGCCAGCAGCAGTCAGCTTGCGGAGGAAACGAAGTGTGTTGTAGGCAGACTGGCCGTCAAGACCAGACGTCGGCTCATCGAGGAAGATCAGAATGCTCGGCTTGGCCACCAGCTCAACACCAATGCTAACACGCTTGCGCTGCTCAATAGACAAACCAGCGCCAGGCTCACCAATAAGGAAATGCTCAAGCTCACGTAGCTCCAGAAGGTCCAGTACAGTATCAACATAGGCCAGCTTCTCATGATCGGGTGTGTTGCGGTTTTGGCGCATCAAAGCAGAGAACTCCAGGGCTTCACGGACAGTGGTTAGCGGCTCATGCACATCAAACTGCTCACAGTAACCAGCAGAACGCTGGAACGAGACAGGGAGTTCACGGCCATCGACCAACACAGAGCCTGTAATCACACCAGCGGTTTTACGCTGAGCCAACACATCCATCAGAGTCGTCTTTCCAGCGCCACTAGTTCCCATGAGCGCACCAAGGGTTCCGGGCTCAACCCATCCAGAAACCTTGTCTAGCAACTGGCGTGGGCCATCAGGGGTGCTGACAGTGTACGACAGATCTTTCCAAGTAAAGACAGAGGTGTTGCGGAGGAGGTTTTCGGGGTCAGTGTCGGTAATATCGCCGCTAATCTGGCCGTCAACGACAGTTTCAGACTGGCTGTGATCGCGCTGGGACTCCTTATCATCGTTGGCTTCAGGAGAGCCAAGAGGGCCATTTAGAGCCATCTTCTCACGCGGAATCAGATGAATGCCGCCGCTAATGTGCGACTTCCAGTTCATGGTGCAGTAAATAGTCATGCCAATGAAAAGAGCACTCCAAGCCCAGATAATGCCAAAGTTGCGCCAGATATTCTTGTGCTGGTACGACATAGCCGCCAAGTACTGGTCACCAGTAACTGTTGTTGAGCCAGCCCGAGCACCACGGATACCTGTGCAAGAACCGACGTTGGCGTCCGCATACTCAGGGCCAGAAGGAACCAGGTTACTTCCGACACATTGAATAACGTCGCCGTGGAATTCATTACCAAGGAGAGCTTCGAAGGAGTAGGACAGTGGGTTAATCCAATACATCCAAACGAACCAGGGGTGCATGTCTAAATTGTGTGAGTATGTGTTAGTTCCAAAAGAGGCTTAGCGTTGTTGCTGACTAAGCAATACAGGGTAAGACAAAAGGCCAGCAGTTGTCAAGGTCCCCGCATAAAAGCAGCGAGTTAAAAGTGGGACAAACTTACCAGGTTTGGGAATCATGAAACCAGCATATGTCGAGACCATTGAGACAACAAAACCAGAAACCTTAGAAGCAGCATCAAAAGTAGGGAAGGCAGCACCACAAAGACGGAAGAAGGCGGTCATGCAAAAAGCAGTGGCGTAAATTAGAGCCCAGTGGGTAAAGTAAGCGCTCGCCGTATCTTTCAAGCCGGCCATAAAGTATACAATAATACTGAACGTTGTGACCTGCATGGCCATTACGGGGATATCAGCGACAATCTGCGCAATGCAGAAGGCGGCGGGGTGGTACATAGCAAACTCCTTGTGCTTGGCCAAAATAGACCGGCCAGAAAATGTGCTCAGAGTCTCGCCCATGGCCACAAGGCAGTGGTACAACATGGACCAGAAGAGCACACCGCCCTTGATGAAGATACCACTGGAGTCCGCCTTGGCATCATACCAGACGGATCCTGAAACCACAGCCTGGACCAGCGTTGCACCATGCTTCATGATTAGACTTTGCTTGTCGCCCCAAATCAGCTGCAGCTCGCGCTTGACCAGAGCAGCAACCTGCTGCTTGAACGAGACCGTTAGAATAGAGTCAGCAGGCAGCCCACGCTTGGCCTTGCGTGCGATGACATTCTCGCGGAACTTGGTTGTGTCGGTGCGCGCAGTCTCGCTGTCCGCAAAGGCGTGCGCCTCGGCGTCCATGCGCTTCTTGAGATCGCTGGCAGCATAGAGCTTAGCAAGCTCGGCGCCCGTGCGTGGGAATGTAGCCTGGGCTTCCTTGCGAACCTTGCGCTCAGTCGGCACGCTGACGCCAGTCAGGAAGTCACCAATGTTAGCACCTTCAGCACAGATAAAGCCCAAATTTTCCATGTAAGCACGGGCATCGGAAGCAGGGCCGTAGTAGATGTTTTCGCCATGTTCCAGAACCAGGGTCTTATCGAACAGGTCGAAAATACCATTACTAGCCTGGTACAGTGTGACAATGGTGGTCAGGCCGAGAATGTCGGTCATGGCACGCAGAGCCTTAATCAGAGCCAGGGCTGACGACGCGTCTAGACCACGGGTAGAGTTATCCCAGCAGTACACGCTAGCAGAGGTTGTCAGAACCTCGGCGACCGAAACACGCTTACGCTGGCCACCAGACACACCGCGAATGTACTCGTTTCCGACAGCAGTGTTAATGGTGTCTTCAATGTCGAGAATACGCAGCAGGTAGCGGCTAGCAGTGTTACGGTCCTCAGCGCTGGACTCGGGCAGCTTCATGCGGTGGGCGAAGTCCATGGTCTGGGCAACGGTCAGCGAGGGGAAGAAGAGCTCGTCTTCGGTGTTCATGACAATCTCGCCACGAAACTTTTCGGCTTCCTTCTCGTCCATGCTGCCAAAGCGCACTTTGCCCTGGATATCGGAGTAGCCGTGGCGGCGATTGGCCAGCAGGTTCAGCAGGGTAGTGCAGCCGGCGCCGGGCCGGCCAAGCACGAGAATCATCTCACCCGGCTTGACGCAGCCAGTGAGGTTGGAGAGAATGGTCTTTTGTTTGACAGCCGGGCCGGATGGCTCGGGGGCTCTCTTGGGATAGAACTGAGACAGGACATTTTCGCTGACTTGAACACCACCTGCAACACCGAGAACAGTGAGATCGACAAAGGATACGCCCAGGTTGCGAGGGGCTTCGGAGGCGAGGTACTCGCGAACGACGGTAGATTCAGATTCGGAAGGTGGTCTCTCCGGCGGAGACTTTTCGGCGTCAGTCATTGTAGCAAAGGGGAAGAGATAGATTATTAAGGGAAGAGTTGAGTTGAGCGGTATGAAGAAAAATTAACAAGGAGTAAAAGATGTGGAAGATGCTGTAAAAGAGGGAATTGAGGAGAAAGTAAAGGGCCTTTCTGTCTGTGTTCTGGTCAATGATGCGACCGATAAAACACTGAGAAGGGAAAACTTGCTGCTGGAGAGCAATCAATGGAAAAGAAAGTGGGAAGACGATGCAGATGTAGATATAAGAAGTCCAGTTCGTGAGTTATGTGTGTTTGATTTGTTATCAAAGCCGCAGCCCTTGACCAGGAACAGGGAGGACACAAAAGACACGCCCAGCACCTCAAAACTCACCCACCACCTACCTCTACTCCAATACACAAGA
>JAXCEX010000181.1:0-52135 GCA_038382965.1 Ceratocystis huliohia
AAACCCCCTTTTTGCTTTTTTTTTTCTTCTACTTTTATTTTGGGGGGGGGGGCCCTAAACCCCTCTTTTAAGACAGGGGTTAAAATTTTCTTTTTTTCCCCCCCCCCCCCCCCCCTCTCCTTAACACTCCGTGCCTTATTAGCTTCATATTTATGCTTGTATTCTCAGTAGCCTGAATCAGCCTGAGCTCAGGTCACGCTTGTAATCTTTTGGGACTAATTTCATACTAACCAACGGCTCTAAAAAAACAGAGGTCTAATATCCTTAAAGAAACGGCCATTCAAAAGCGCATGGATCATGAGAATATCGTCAAACTGATAGAGTTCCACGAAGACCCCGACTACATCTACATGGTCTTGGAATACGTCCCTGGTGGAGAGCTCTTCCATCGCATAGTGCACCTCACGTACTTTAGCGAAGAGCTTTCCCGTCACGTCATCTTGCAGGTTGCCGAGGCTATTCGTTACATGCACACTGTCCAGGGTGTTGTCCATCGGTAAGACTAAATACAAAGCTGACAGTTGGTATATGTCAACTAACGTCTAACCAAAAAAAAAACAGAGATATCAAGCCTGAAAATATTCTTTTCACACCACTCCCTATGAAACCCTCTACGGTCCCTCGCCCTAAGCAGCCTGGCGATGAGGGTAAAGTTGATGAAGGTGACTTTATTCCTGGTGTAGGCGCTGGTGGCATTGGCAAAATCAAGATTGCCGATTTTGGTCTTTCCAAAGTCATTTGGAGCAATGATACCAAGACCCCCTGTGGCACTGCTGGATATACCGCCCCTGAAATAGTTCGTGAAGACCGCTATAGCAGAGGCGTTGATATGTGGGCCCTGGGCTGTGTTTTGTACACCGTGCTATGCGGTTTCCCCCCCTTCTACGATGAGAATCTACGGACGCTTAGCGAGAAAGTCCAGCGTGGAGAGTATACCTTCTTATCGCCGTGGTGGGACAACATCTCAGCGTCAGCCAAGGACTTGATTACCCATCTTCTTGTGGTTGACCCCGAAAAGCGCTACACTATTGAGCAATTCTTGGCTCATCCTTGGATGACCCAAGACCAAACACCTAATGCCTCCGAGCACACTCCTCAGTCCATCGCCAGGGCTAAGGCCGGCAGCGTTGCCTTTAACCCATCCAACATCATCGAGGATGGCCGCCACTTTGATCCCCGTTCCCCTGACGCCATCAACCTACGTGAGATGTTTGACATCTCGTATGATATTGCCCGTCGTGTCCAAACCCCCTTTACGGGCAAGAACATGACGCTTGGCCAAGTTATGGAGGAAGACGAAGAACCAGAGAGTGGAGAATCCAGCGACGACCAGTATGATACTACCAATGGCGCAAACGCTAAGGTGCTGGAACAGGGACTTCGCGATACTCACATTGGCGATAGTCAGCCACGGACAAACGCTCAAAAGGCCAATGGATATGGTCAGCACTCAGCTGAAGTTGCAGCTGCTGCAAGACGTAAGGCTAGAGAACAGGCACAGGCAGGCTTTGAACTCAACTTTGCCGGTGCGACGCTGCTAAACCGCCGTGGACATACCCCAGCATCAGCTATGGGCGGCGTTGGTAACTCTTGAATCAAGGCTTTTAATACTTGATATTTTGCCTGTTTTTATTCTACTTTCTCTTTTGGTTTTATTATTCTCATCATCCGGGTTGGCAGGAAAACAAGGGAGGCATGACGTCAGTTTATTGGTAGCTTTGTTTCATTCTCCACATGACCGTGTCCCTAGTTATTTTTGTTTGGGTGGATTGCGGCGGATGGCGTTCTTGTGGTGTTTATTTACTTTTCTTTGAGCCAACCAAAATACAAACTTTGTGAGATAGACGGCTAGAGGATGGAGGAAGTGCGATGATGTCATGGGGATCATGAATTTCACCTCAAAGGGTTAGATCAACGTCCTAGTGTTTATTCTGTGTCCACAAAATTATGATTACTTAGCTAAAAGAAGGCATATATGCTGACCAAGACAGCTCTTTGTAAGTCGCAGCTGGCGAGCTACGGAGAGAGTAAAAGGCAAGGAATAATGTGGCTACTCGTGAGAAAAGGTAGACAGAACTCAAGAGGAGTATCAACGACGGGGCCAACGATCTCAAGAAGCCAAATCTAGCAAGAAGCAGGGCCGACGTCAGGGTGACTAAGACCGGCGTCACAGTGCATACAAGACTCAAGGCCCGCCAAGCCTTCATAACGCTGTCATTAGGGAACACCCAGTTCCAAGCAAGCAGATGCACCCCTCCGAACAACATGGACACAAGATAGAACAGCAACGGCTGCACAGCTCTGTCCTTGAAATTTGCAACCTCCACAACATTCCAGGTCAGCAAGTTGATGGCGCTCTCATAAGTGTCGCCGGGCTCCATGGCTGATTCTCTCATCGGGGCTGTATCAGACGGGGCCTCAGCGCAGCGCGCGGCGATGGCACGGGCCATGCCGTCGTCAAAGTCATGTAGCACGGTGCGTTGCACGGCACCATATGGCTTATCCCACCACAGGCCGTACATGAAAGCGGCACATACCACGTAGGCGGCAGAAGCAAGCTCAAGCGGAGTGATTGGTAGGCCAGCGGCGTGTCGGCCAATGCAGGATATGATCAGCCAGGCGGATTGAATTAGTGCAAGGAACTTGCTGAGGCCATCAGCCTTGGCAAAGCCCTCGATGTCGCCTTGGCGTAAAAGATAGCGCTTGCGGGTCTCGGGCGAGCTCAGACGAAGAAACATGACTGCCGGGAGGGGAGATTTAATATCATGGAGAGTTCCGAGGTCAAGCTGGAGGGGAGAGAGAGGTGCCAACTACCTACCATATTGGTGCAAATCAACAGGCCACCCGTCTACAGGCCTGTCTCTGGGGTTTTCATCTCCCACGGCATTCATACGCACAAAGCCACCCATACCAGCATAGAAAGCATGGGCAATGGTGATTTCGTTGCGCAGACCCGTCTTTAACTCATCCTCAGACCATGGCGGAGTATTGGTGTGGATCTGATTATAGTGGAACTTGTACCACGGACGGTGGCTTGCGTGGCTACAACGGACGTCGTGCAAGGTTTGGCGAGCCATGGAATACTCTACCGTAGCCACCGCGACGCCACTTTCGGGTAATAGTGCCAGCCATAGAGTCTTGGTCAACTTGGACCAGAAGGCAGAAACTGCCAGGCGGTGCGGAAAGACGGGGATTCCCCAGAGTGTTCGAGGCGGCGTATGCAAGTAGATAGATGGCCGGATGTTTTCATGCAGACAGTTGTACGAGCACAAAAGCAGTACTGCTATGCAGGTGTAAATTATTGATGCAGTGCCTCGGGTATCAGGGTTGCTGGTCCAGCCGACTAGGGTTTCGCTGGAAGACGATGTCGCCCGGTCTATTATTGAAGCGGTCGGTAGGTCCAGGCCTTGATCCAAGGAGGGGTGGGAGTCTGGCCAAAAGAACGCGCGTTTGAGGATCATGACGAGAAGGGCGGGAGGATTGGCGAAGGTATGTTACGGAGAAGGTCAAGATTGACGGTTTTGCAAAAGGGGCTGTTGCATAGTATATGAAGATTTACGGGCTGTGTCATTGTGCTACGCGGCTATGAAATTCTACAATCGCATAAGTACATACTGCCTGACGATAGGTAGAGATTCCTCTCTTCCCCCTTCCCCTCTTCGATGCATGCAGATTGTTGTGATATGGGCCTAAAGCGGAAAGATTTTTCGAGGGCAGATCGGATCCAAATGCTACAAAGCAGTAGTTTGGGGTACTCAACACTGCTACAGGGCGTTTGGGAGAGCATTTGGCGGGCAAGGCAGAGAGATAGCGAGAACGGGGCGGGGTCATGTGCAGGTTGCCAGCAGCAAGAAAGGTACGATGCAGATGTAGACGAGATGTGCCAGAAGAGAAAGCAAAGGCTAGGCTGAGCTGGAGGAATAACACTGGGGGGGGGCAGGCAGACCAGACCAATGGGCACTGGAACAGACGGCACTTGTTCTTTGTCTACGGTACGCACGTAGCAGAACCGGCGGACCTGGGAATAGGGTGAGAGAAGGGGAGAAAACGGGAAGACGAGAAAGTCCGATGACATGGTCTCATAATGTGACGATGTTGAATTTCGATCGCCGGCCCATTATATTGCGCAGCCTTGCAGAGGTTTGGTTTGTCTGTCACAGTAGCAGCGCAAGCAACATTATGTTGCATGCAGCGGCAAGCGGCAACGGCAGAAACGAGAGGCGGCGGGGGGGGGAGTCTGTTATAGAGCAATGTACTGTTGGTGTGTTGTAGTGAGTTGTACTTGATGGCAGGTCCCTACATGCTGCAAGGATTTTTCTTAAACCTAGTGGCTAGAGGTTCTAGACCTACAGCTGCTAGGGACAAGGAGGAGAGAGATGTATTTGTATTCTAGGCTGAGGCCAGGGAAAAGAGAGAGCAAAGTTAGAGGAAAGGAGAAGAAATGGTCATGCTTCCCGAGAAAAAAGAAAACAGACAGAAACAAGAGCAAAAGAGCTTTGCAGTTCATTGACTTGTCATCTTCAGCTGTACTTAAGGGTTACGTAAGGTGGGGAGGGGGGGGGGCCGGGAGTAACCCTAAATAAACCCTTTTGTTTCATGGGCTTTATTTTTACTCATAATACTCAACATGAAGGGCCTGCGGATAGAAACCTATGATTTAAAGTGGCTGGCAACAGCTATGGTCTCCTCACTACGGACGACGACGACAAGACGGCTAGCTGGCTCTCCGACAGCACGTCGGCCTACAAACGAGCTGGTGCCTGCTTCGTTTTTGCTGGGCCCTTCACCCTTGCTGCGATATTGATTCACACGTAATGATGATCACCGCCTATAAGACATGCTGGCGACCTACAGAAGATACAATACGGAAGTTTAAATCCTCGTTGCCCCCAAGTCATACAGGGCTGCTAACCATAGATCCCTTTCCGCATGTTAAAGCTCTCCTAACTGAGGTTCTTGCTTGCTTGGACGAGCACTGTGGCTCTGCAGAGGGGAGCAAGGAAGAGTACGATGTAATCATCCTGCATGCCAAGTTTAAACTTGATTATGGGAGTGAGACAACGATCCGCCATCCTATCCCTAGCATATAATGGCTAAGGCAAAAAGCAAACTGGAAAAAGAGGGAGGGAACATGGCCAGGGTTAACAGGGTAGACGACTCAATATATGCCTCAAAACAGTCATGCTAGGCACACCCACCGTTTAACCAACTGCTAGCCGAGTTGACAATAGAACCTGCTATTGCTCTTCTGCCTGGCCGGCATCTTGCTGATTTCTGTTTCCTGGGTTGGGATGACAAGAAGAAGGGGGGATACACGGCAAAAAGGGAGAGACAGTGGGGAGAATAAAAGAGAGAGGCAGAGAGACAGAGGGAGAGGAGCGAAGGCAAAGTACCAGGTGAAAAAAATAAGAAGAAAACTAGCAGGGCAGCAAGGGTGTGGCTAGTGCATGCATAACCACCACATACGGACAACAATACCAACTTCTACTCCATTGCTAAGCCAATTTCCGGCCTGCCGTGCATTGGGCTTCTGTGCGACGACAAGCAGATAGATGGACAAACAGGAAAACAGCCACAGATCGAAAGAGCCACACTGAAGATCCCCAAATACGGACCACGGCGACTAGACGACACGCAAAAGTCACTTGCATGCAGACCTGAACAAAGGAAAAATAACCCCTCCCCAACCCTCCTCTCTACTCTGTTCGTCCCCGAGACGAGACGAGCTTAGGGAGAGACGGAAAGGGAGTCTTCTGCACATGAGTTTATCCGGTCGGCCTAACAAGGCCAGCAGAAGTATCGATTGTCCTGAGACCCTGGACAAGTCGTTTCTGCAATGCAATGCCATGCAGGTTTCTCATATATCACTCACGCGCTCTGTGATTTCTGTAAGATAGACTTTTGTCTCGTAGGGCCAAGGGAGGGGGAGACAAAAGGTACAGGGTCAAAGGAGAGGAAAAGGGATTGGATTTGTCAAAGGGAGAAAGAAATATAGAAAGCTGTGCTGGGGCGGTGGCTAGCCCGTAGGGAGAACGGTGACGGAGGGGGGAGGGGAAAGGAAGAAGAGATGAGGGGTGTACGCGAGAAACAGAGGGACAAACGAAGAGAGACAGGAGACAACTAGCCAGGGACAAACACTGTGTGCATGCTGGGTAGGGTGAAAGTGACCAGAAAAGGGAAAAGGGAAAAGAAGGGTTGACCTTGCTTAGCCCCAGACAGTCACAGGCACATGGAAGCACAAGTCAACAACATGCACAAACCATGGCCCTTCCAAATCAACCAGTGATACCAGAGCACACGTATCTACTGATCAACCTCAATAAATACAAGACAACAGGGTCCAGAAGAGAGACACTCCCCCTATGCAGCAAGAGAGAAAGGAGAGGCAAATATGCCGTAGCTGATGCAGCAAGCATATGCTTACACACACAGCACTACAAAAAAGGTGTGCTGATGCATGTGGCAACAGACAGACAGAGAATGGACATGGGAAGAGTGAGGAAGTATCACCAACCGCGACGATCCGAGGAAAGAGGGGAGAACATGCCTTTAACGAGGTGGAGTGCGAAAAAAGGGACTCCATGTGAAGTATAGCTGGCCGAGGCCAAACGAGTCTAGACTGGACAGCCAAGCCAAGCCAGGTCAGGCCAACAGCAAATACTACAATGACAACTCAGCTATCAATATCCCAATGGCATCAATGAAGCCAATCAAATACCAAAAGAGCCACAAGGGACAGAAGGGCTCTGCGCAGGGCCACCGGGAGGAGAAAAAGGAAACATGGGAAGAGATCAGTAAGCAGCAAGTAGCGTCGACAGGGAGAGACGACGGAAAAGAAGGGATGGCCAGCCGGGCTGGTCTATGGTCCCTTGGTGCTACACTACGCTACACTACGTCTCCCTCGGCTTATACACCAATCTCCACTCATCCATCCCCTCCCCCCGTACACACACTACAGGATCTGTAGGCATTGTGGACTGGAGGGGATACAGGTACTACGGACGCCAGACTCGCCTATCCGAAGCCATGTACATCACCGCCTCCCATTGTCACTCGTCTCCTTCACGGCCCATCGAAACTGTATAAATACCACATCGTCCTCTCCTCTGGTTTCGTCTTCTTCTTTCTTTTCCTCCTCACCCTCATCTTCACCCTCATCTTCACTCTCATCTTCACACAGCTACTTCTAGCTTCTACTTCTTCCATCTCTCATCTGTCTATTACTTAATATCTTGTACAAATTCTCCAATCTTTTCGCTTTTTTGCACTCTTCGCTCTTTCTTACATCTTTAATAATCACCCTTTTTTCAACTACCCTTTCTTTTACCCTACATCTTCAAAATGGTTGCCGTCAACACCGCTGTCGCAGGCCTCATCAATGGCTGCATGATCGACCTGAGCGTTCTGGTGGATCTTAACTTGAACACCTGCCCCTCAATCGATGTTAAACTTCCCTACGGATTGATCCCCGTCTCGAATGGCGAGTTGTGGTCTTTGGAGAAGAGCGCCGACAAGCGTGTAAGTTTCTAGTTCCATCCATCTCTTCCCTCAATACATTTGAACTGACATTGTCCATAGGCTGTTGCTTGCCCTTCCATGGTGACTGTTGACCCATTCAACCCCCCTCAGCCTCTCAGCACTGAGGACACTGTCAATCTTCAGCTAGTTCTGGGTGTCTTGGACCTTATCAACGTCGACGCTGGCTTGCAACTGGACCTCGCCGGTCTGCTTGACCTCATGGTCAGACTCAACATTAACCTGCTTGACCTGGTCAACCTTGACCTGGACCTCAACGTCGGTCTGGGCAGACTCCTTGACTCGCTCCTGAGATTGAACCTGGATGTCACCGTCGGCAACCTTCTAGATCTGAACCTGAACTTGGATGTTGACCTGGCCCCTCTCCTCGACAACCAGGGCGGCAGAGACGCTCCTGTCATCCTGGGTGATGTTCTGAACCTGCTGCAACCCAGCCCTGAAAAGGCTCCCGGTGTCATTAGCGAGATCCTGAGTAGTCTGACTCCTGTTGTCAGCGGTCTGCTCGATACTGTTGGCGGAATTCTCGGCGGCCTGCTGGGCAAGCGCCAGACTGCTGAGGACGTGATTTCGATGGCCATGGCCCGCCGCCGCGGATACGCCTATAGCTCTGAGGCTTCTCCTGAAAACGAGAATGGCACCGGTAGCGGTGACCAGCCCACGGGCTCTAACGAGGGCTCTACCTCGCACGGTGCCACTACTACCACCGCTGCTGCTACCGTCGCTCCCACTGTCAAGCCTGTCACTTCTCTCACTGGAAACCCTGCCACTTCTACCAACGGCCCTACCCACCCCATCAACTTGAAGCCCAACTGCGGCACCTGCCTGGCTCCTTCTGCTCCCAACGTCGTCGAGGTTGAGGTCACTGATCTGACTGAGTGTGTCAACCAATGCCACCTGACTGCCGCTGGTGGTCTGGTTAATGTCCTTCTTGATGCTAATGTCAACGTGCTCAATGTTGTCAACATCGATCTGTGCCTGGCTGTCTCGATCCTGGGTACTAGCTCCGCTGGCACACAGACTTGCCGCTACATCACTGGCACTGGCGTTGGCAGCACTGCCCCCTCTTCGGCCTTCCAGTCTGTCGCCGACTGCATTACCTACGAGAAGGCTTAAGTGATTGGGGCCTTGGATCCTCATCTATCTTGATGGGTGGTTGGTGGCTATAGCCATTCTGGGCTTTCTAGCCATCCATCTTCCCGGCACATTGACGCCAATCCTCTTTCCCTGCTCCATATCTTCTTGGCTTCGTCCTGTTGGGCCAGCACCTGTTTCTTACACATCTCGGTTTTATAGTTATCTGTAATTTTCTCTTTCATCGGTCATTGGGTGATTTATCTTGGAAAGGTCCTCGAATTGGTGGTCTGTGACAAGCAGTTGGTCTCGATTGCTTGGTCACTGTTTGACTAATTGTGTGGTTTCTGGACGAGTATTGTATCTAGTTTTTGATGACGCTTTTAATCACGATCAATTTCCTCTATACTTAAGTTCTTGTTGTGTGATTTTTGTCTCGTGTAACAGCCGCTTCTGCCTTCAAGGCTTGGGCTTGGTAACCACACTCTTCTCTGGGTACACAGCCTTATGTCTCTAAGGCAAACAGCACAATAATCTCTCGTCTCATTGCTCTGGACTAGACTAAGACACTGTTTCTTGACCTGTAGTACACCCCAATCCTTTCTTCTAAGGTGGTGTCGGTAGTGTCTAAATTTGTAGGATAGTCACTCGCCTAGGCAGGCCCCTCACCGGATAAAGAAGACATGAGACTCGCGCGGTAATGTGTATCGTGATTTCGGCCATGGTCATCATGGTATGTACAGGAAGGCCCTTCCTTGTCCCTAATGTATGTCGGTATCGGACTGGCTCTATCTCTTTCCTCACGAGCAGTCAATATCTCAACCTTGGATGCCTCATATGAGCTCTTCCATCCGCCGCACACCAGGCGATGCTACCTGCAGTGTTGATACCGCTACAGCTTTGATACCAACTTGTCTGTGCTATAGCTCTCTAACTGTGTCTCTGTGCAAATACATATAGTTGGGGTGAGTTTGTCTCACTTCCCTCGCGGCTGATTTCGAGAAATTGAACTGGAAGCCAACGGCATCTTAGAATGAAGGACTATTTCTAGCGCGCCCATATCTGACGCTCTTTTTGTAGTCTAAGACACGCATATTTCCAAACGCCTTGTCACCATGGCTGGCAGTCTAACGGCCAAATCATAGCCCAGAACTAGATTACTGATGCAGCTCAATTTAGGGGCAGCTTAATCTAGTGTAGGCTGTGGCGCACTAACCGTACTGTCATTTGCGGTTTGGCTTAAACTGCTAGCACCAGGGCGCCCCAAAATCCAACGTCTCTGTTTGGATGGTGGATGACACCTGAATGGCTTGGATAGTTAGGAGTGCTCTGTCAGTGGGTGCCTTGCCGATCAATTTCCGCAAAATTTCACCGCCACCAACCCTATGGCAGCTCGGGTGAGAGCCGGTCATGTCTTTCTCTTGAAGACATGGAGGTTCCCATTGGTGCCGTGGGTGGAATTCGCGGACCCTCGGACGTACGGCTAGACACATCAAGGCCGACGACATCCACCTTCGGCCTTAGGAGATAGACATGTAGTTAGCCGTGCTCCTATCTAGCAGCTTCAAAGCTGGCTTTACGTGCAGGATATAAGGCGGTACTAGTGTTCATGACGTGGCAGCAGCTATGAGCCATATCTTTACGAGCAGCCTGGCCCCGGCCATTGATTCAGCAGGAGCATGGAACTAAGGCAATGCAATCGAACCAAAATCCAAATGTCTCTTAGCAACAAAGGTTGCAATGGGCAGTCATGCAGTGATGAGCCTTTACCTTGATAGTGACAGGGGCATGAACAAAAGGCGCAGTAGTAGTTGAGAAGGGATGCTGTTCAGCATTTGGCCTTCGTTTTTGTTTGCCCGTGGAGTTGGCATAGTCCATTTCGTTTGCTCCTCTCTTTTGTCGGCGCGCACTGCATCGTTATTCGCTATGGCTTTTACCTGAGACGTATCAGGAGCCAGACAGAGCCAGCTAGAGCTAACTAGACTAGAGCCCCAGAGCCACATTGTCCCCTACACGGCCTAGCTTGGTGTTAGTGTAGTTGCATGATACATGCAGAAAGAGTAGAGTTGGGTTCTTTATCTGAAACTCAGCAAAGCGCCACAATACGAGAAACAGAAAACAGCCAAGTTGCAGAGAGAAACGGCCAGCTGAAGCCTGGGGGGGGTTTGCAGGGCTGTTATGGGTTCAATGGACGCCGTGTGATGATTTGTGGTTTTGCTTCAGCCTGTGTTGATGACCCTGAAGAACAGACGATAATTTATTATTCTTCAAGAAGGGTTAGGCTACTGTCTAGGGTCGGCTTTTGTTTGTCTGTGCACGTGACAGGGCTTTACTGAGGAGAAGAAACAGGTTGTGGCATGTGGCATGTGGCATGTGGCGCTAGACCCATCCTGCACCTAGTGGCAAGTTTTTTCCGGCTTTTTTATTTTCCAAGTCAGGTACTCCAGGTACATGAGGCGGCGTAGATCAAACTTGGAAGCTACATTAGGACAAGAGAAGAGACACTTGTCTTTTTTTTTTTTTTCTTTTCCCCTTCCTTTTTTGTCCCCTTTCAGTGGGAACAAAGGAGGATTATAAAGTCTGGTGCTTGCTGACTATGCTACTGGACTATTGCTATTGTTTACTTGGGGTTGCCCCTTCTACCGCCTGCAATAGAAGCCATGTTACGTGTTTACATATATTTGCTTTGTTACATGTGAATGTGTATCAGAACTAGGGCAAATGCAACGTCAAAGATTAGATACTCATTTCACAGCTGCATAGATGAAGACAAAAGAGTAGTAGTGAGGGAGCATGAAACTACAGGGGTCAGACATACCACATTTGTCCAGTGCCGTTATCAAGAGTAACAGCAACGGTGAGAACAGACATCAATCAATGT
Source organism: Ceratocystis huliohia (assembly GCA_038382965.1). Lineage (NCBI taxonomy): Eukaryota > Fungi > Ascomycota > Sordariomycetes > Microascales > Ceratocystidaceae > Ceratocystis > Ceratocystis huliohia. The sequence goes on from JAXCEX010000181.1 coordinate 11,489, forward strand.
ATGTGGGCGAATGCGAGAAGCGACGGCGGATAGGAGAAATGGTAGGCAAAGAGCAAGGGCCGCAAAGTAAACAAACGCAGAAAGCAGAAGACGAAGAAGAGGTGGGACACGTGCATGCAGCTAACATATTAGTGAATCAATAATAACTAGATTGGAGGGGGATTGTACTCAGGAACGAGAAGAGACAGGCGGATGCATGCTTGGTATATAGCAGCATGGCTGTATACGTGCTATACAAGGTTTGGCTCCACATAGCACTTGGCCTAGACACATAGAGCAGCATGGGCAACACCAGTTGTTGGTAGGAGGATGGAGACTATCTACAAGCGCAATTCTCGTCTGGCAGGGTTGGCGGAGCGGAGCGTGTTCTTTTTGGGACGAGGGAAGAGAGACAAGAGGGGTGGGTGATGGAGGAAGGGCGCATTGGAAATGGGGCCAGGCGCAGGTACAGCACCAGAGAGGGAAGATGGGCTTCGTGGGAAAGAGAAGAAAGACCGAGGCAGGGAAGGGAGGGACATGCATCGTCTGAGAAGGTGTTGAGCGCAGGTCATAGACACGCATATGGAGGGGGAGGGGCATGCACACACATGATATACAGTACGTACCGTACAAATGATATAGCAGGCATAAACGGGCGGATGCAGATACCAAGACAGCAAGACAGCAAGACACACAAACACAAACACAAACACAGACACAGACACAACACGGACACAGAGTTCAGAGATCCACCATCTGAGCCCTGTACCGTAGTATGCTCCTTCCATCCAGCCTTGTTCCGCTCCTTCCTTCTCCGTCATCCCTCCTTCCTGCCCATTCTCACCTCCCACCTGCCTTCCTCATCTCCCCTCCCCTTTAATGCAAGCCGAAGCGAACGAGGAAAGAGCATGCCACTTGGGGCCGTTTGCCTGTTGAAAACCCGTAGTTGCCCTGGGGGGGAAAAGGAAGAAGGGTTTTGGCCCCTTGAATTTCGCAGAATTTTCGTCTCTTGTTGTTCCTCTTCCTTTACTTTCTTTCCATCTCTTCTTCTCGGCCGTTCTATTCTTCACTCCATTCTCCTCTGGCAACAAGCCAATCACACAGCACAGCACGGCAGGAACTAACACAAAGCGCTGGACTTGTAGAACAGGGCCCGTGAAGATTCTGGGCGAACGGTTTATGTTGAGCCAAGCCGCAATTCCGTGCCGGTCTTGAGCCTGATTGTTTATGTGGATTTTAGCTCTTTTTGTGCTTGTCGAAACTCTCGTGGAACTGGCTCTCTTCTGCTTCTTCTTATTCGCTCTCTGCCTCCTGCTCTCTGCCTCCTGCTCTCTGCCCTCCCGTTTTTCGTGTACGCTGCTTCTATCCCCCCCCGGCTCCCCTCCCTTTTCTTTTTTGGCGGCCGCATTGTCGCCTTCGCCTGTCACATTTGTTCAAAAAAGCCTCTGTCGCCTCGTGCTTCAGCCAAGCCTCCAAACCTCGTACTGGATACTCGGCCACCAACCAACCAAGCAAACACCCACTACACCAACCGGCTAAGCAAGTCGCCAGCTAGCCTGCCCCGTTAGTCCTGGACGTCTTTTGTCTCCAGCATCCGTCTCTTGCGCAGAATTAGCTGCACGGTACAACCTGCGGTTTACACGCTGCACGCTGCACCGTGCAGACAGACTGCATCTTGCATCTTGTTCTACGCCGTTTCGCCCTCCTAAAAGTCTTATTCTCTTTTCTTTTATTACCCGTAGTGCCATAAAAGGCAGCACCCCTTGCCGTATATCAAAAACCCCACCAAAAAGGATATAGGCGTTGTTTCATCTGCATTGTCTGCTGTACAATAGACGAGCGGGTGGTCATATACCTTCTGCTGTTGCCTGTAGTTGTTAGTAGGTACAGGTGCAAGCCGGCTGGCTCTTTGCACCAATAACAAGACAAGCTTCTAAGTAGGAATAACTACGTACTGGCTGGTTCCCCTGCTTCAGACAGACACAGCGTTAGAGACAGAGGCGCAAAGACAACAAAGACACCAACCTTTGTCTGCCATAAAAGTACAAGCACTACACAGCCAAACCTAATCGCCTGCCATGCAACATGATGCGTATGGTTCTTGCCAGATGGTGCCACACGAGCTAGGCGATGAACATGGAGAGATACAGGGAAACGAGGACGGAGCAGCAGCAGCAACAGCAGCAGCAGCCCCTGTAAATACTGCAGCTGCTATTTCCTTTGATGTGACGACAGCGGGCTGCACTGCTACTACAGCGGCCAGCACTGCTGCCTCGCCGCCAGCACCCTCCCCTTCGCTGCGACACATCGCTGCCCAAGCTCCAGCATTCCAGCAAGGGCATTTCCCGCATAATATGAACATGAACATGGGCCAAACCGACACCATACACACCCACGCTCTTGCTCTGCAGGAGCATGATCGTCTTTGCTCCAGCGCCAGAACTAACGCCAGCACAAGTAGTTTGTATGCACCATCACCGCCGCCATTGCTACCGTCCCGATCCCAATCACGTACACATTCTCGCCAAAGTTCCTCTTCAAGCCACCATAAGGCCGCCCGTTCCCGTCCACATTCCTTTTCTCGGCTACCAGAACCTTTCCCTGCACTGGACAGCGTTATTGTAGCAGCAGTAACAGGGCTTTCAGAACCTCCAAGGCCTCCCGGGCCCAAAGTTCAGGCTCTTGATTCGCAAACTTCAGGGGCCCTGGCCCTGGCTCTAGCTTCAGCTCTGGCTCCACCACCACTACCACTGGCATCTCTTGCAGCAGAAGAGCCTACAGGGGCTGAGACACCTGTAGCAGCGGAAATAATAAACACCTCCACTGTAGCTACAGGGGATGCTATAGGGACTTCTATAGGGAACACTATAGGGACTGCTAATACTTGCACCAGTGCTACTAATATTGCAGCCACAACAACGGCGGACACTGAGTTGATGGCTGTTGACAACAACAACGTCACAAAGACTGCTGGAACTGGCCATCACAGTCACAGCAAGGGTCGTAGTAGAAGTCGCAGCAGTAGTAATAATGGTAGCAATTACAGCAGCAACGACAACAGCAACAGCAAAGCCTCCTTTTGCCATTCCTACCAGCATTATTTCCGTCGTGACAGCCTCATCAACATTGACAGCAGTATTTCCTCTCCAGTGTACATGCACGACCCTGTCCTTCCTACAGCTTCTGTGTCTGCCTCTGTGTTTACTTCTGCCCCCTCCCCTGCCTCTATCTCTGCTTCTGCTCGCCTCTCCCCTCCGTGCTCCCACGCCCGTTCAACTTCTCGTGATAGTACTCGCATTCTTGCTCTGAGGCCTGGCCTTTTGAGCATCCCCCCGCCCTCTGTGTCTACTATTTTCTCGCCCACGTCCTTCTCGCCATCCGTCTTTTCTCTCGACGCAGGTGGTGCAGATCTGGACAAGGCCACAATCAAGACATATAACCGCCAATCCCAAGCAGTCGATGGTGCCTTGTACAGCCACCACGTCCTGACAGGTGCTCACCAGCAACAGCCAAACAGCAAACAACAGACTTTGTCTATAGCTCTTACGCAAACTCCAGCTCCAGCTCCAGCTCCAGCTCCATCCCAAACCCCAGTTCCGCGCCAACCTCAACTTCAATCCCATCTCCAAGCCCACTCCCTCCCTCGTTCTCGTCCTCGGCCTCACTCGTACATCAACATCAACACTCATATTCTTAACCTCGACATCTCTGGCTCTCGCCCTGGCTCCCATTCTCGCTCCCGCTCCCACTCAAACTCCCACTCCCAGCCCCTTGCGCCTGCCTTTGATCTCTTCTCGCCCAGCATTTCATCACATGAGAACGCAACTTACTTTGCCGATATTCGAGGCATCGACACTCGCGAGGCACATTTGTTGAATGCCACTGTCCCTACAAATGAAGGTCGTCGTTTATGCAAGGACAACAACAATAAAAACAGCCCTACCAATACCGTCGGCCACCACATTAGCCTCGATAGTCTTCTCGAAATTAACACCCAGGTCAACCAGGGCCAGGATAAGGTCAAGGACGAAAACAAGGACAAGCATTTGGGCTACTCTAAACACGAACAAACGGAAGAAAAACGCGGCCACGATCCTCACGACACTGCTGCTTTTACGACCGCCATTAACGAACAAGAGGACTTGATCGACGACCGTCGCGATAGCCAGACCTCTGTCAAGTCTAAACGGATACACACTGACTTTTCTTCTTCTCCTTCTCAAAGCCTTTTCTCATCCTCGTTCCCGCCTTCCACATCCATATCCACATTCATGGCCTTGCCAGTTTCCCGCTCCCGATCTGGCTCCCGATCTGGTGCTGGCTCTGGTGCTGGCTCCGCCGCCGTTGCTTCTGCCGCCATGTCTCGAGAAGTTCTCACGCGCCCTTATACTTCTAACTCCCCTGCTTCCCAGTCTAGCTCCAGTATCCCCCGACAATCTACCATTCCTACTCCTATTGGCACTCAAGCTCGGGCTGGAGGTGGATCACGTTCGTTCATGCGGTCCGCCTCAGCGCCCCTTGACCCTAAACATGCTGCTGCTAATGGCCTAAGCAATGGCAGTGCCGCCGCCTCAAGTAGTAACAATAGAAACAGACCTGTCGTAGGACCTGGCCATATAAGCGTCAAAGACTTGAAAAAGAAGTTTGACCATGCTACTGCCATGGCCGCTGCTGCTGCTAGTTCAGAGTATATGCCGTCTGGATCAACATCTACAGGCATATCGGCAACTGCAGCTACAGTTACAGCTTCTGCTTCTGCTTCTGCCTCCGCTGCCTCCGCTGTCTCTATTGCAGCAGCTCATGCACATACACTTCATGCACCTGCATCCACTTCCTCCGCCTCCACCTCCACCTCCACCTCTACCTCCACACTCATACCCACTCCCACACCCTCTCTTGTCGCTGCCACTGCTACTATCAACAGCCCAGGCCTTGTTTCTAATTCCCCTGCAGCCTCTTCTCGCCCAACACACCCCTCTGTCCGCAGTGCTATTCCTGTGCGGCAACCTCGCGAATTTTCCCCTTCCCCAAGCACGGTCCATTCGTCGGCCTCTTCACTAGAAACCAACTATTTGGGCAAAACCTTGTCTGCGGGATCAGGCACCGGACCAACCACTGCACAAACCACTGCACCAGGCTCTGGCTCAGGCTCAGCTTCTGGCTCAGGCTCTCTGCTTAACCCTTCGAGAAGACTTCAGCAACCACAACACGCGCTCGATGACAAATCTCTGCCCCCAACACTATCGTCGTCCAGTTCTCAGCAGTCGTTTGCCAATCGAATACGCAAATCGCCCTCGACTGCGCTTTCAACCGCCAAAACCTCGACTTTGAAACCTGACCCCGAATCTTCAACTGTGGCCGTGCCTGCCACTATTGCTGCACCCATGGAAAAACCTTCGCCGAATTCCCAAGATGCAATACCACCCGGACACCACCAAAACATTTCTGAGCCTTCTCCGTCTTCATCTCCGCCGCTGCCGTCACCACCTCAACCGCTGCTATTTGGCGAGGTGCCTTCTGACCAGGTATCCAGTTCTGTCTCAGTTGGCCATGGAATCTACCCGACAGCAGCATTAGTACCAGCACCAGGAACCCTTAGTCCTCATGTCTCACCACCAACTGCTGCTAGGGCGGTGTCTCCTGGTCGCCAAAGGGCAATTTTGGAAGCTGGCTTACGCATCGACACAGATCTTGATTCCTCAAAACCTCGTGCAAACCCCGTTCCACATATTCCCAAACCGCATCGTCGCGTAACTCAATCGTCTGCCACTACACAACAACACAGCGATCAGCAGCCTTCCAGAACAACACCTCCCTCAGCATCAACGCGTGGTATGGCAGCGGCACGCTCTCGCAATCGTTCTAGCAGCGAATCCTCCCGAATAGCCTCTAGTAGATCTCGTATGGCGACGGCTGAAGGCTCTAGAATTCCACAGCCGCAAATCGCGCAGTCTAGAATTTCTGCATCCTCTATGCGAAAGTTGAATGATGTTAATGTCACTACAACCGCCATGGGCCGTGGCCCTGGTCCTCTTTTACAGTTTTCAAATTCTAGGCCTGCATCCCCCGTCAGCCCAACCACTCAGCCCTCTAACGCACCACAACAAGCGAAGGAACACGAGAACGATCCTAATACAGACGCTGAAAAAACAGCATCCGCCTTTTCCACCACTCCCTCTAAAAACACTCGAGATAAATCTCCATTCCGGTCACGCATGAAGGCCGTTTCTGATTCTGCACACAAAAATAACCACTCTACTATCTCTACAAATGGTGTGATTGGTAACAACGGAACTACCAGCCTAGCAGCCGTTGTGACTTCTGCCACATCATCGCGAATGTCGCCCCAACTTCGGAGCTCTCGACCTAGACAACACCTAGCGGATGTGAACGGGAATAGCAATGCTAATGCCAATACCACTGTTACTACCACGTTGAATCCTAACGCCACAAGCTTCAGGCTAAGGACAGCTGATAACCGCTTTCGTGTAACCGCACTCAGCGAATATGACAACAGCCACCGGCGTCTGTCCGAAGGCCCCATTGATTTCGAGCAAAGGAGAAATGATATCCGACTTAAGTATACGAAAACCATTCGCGAAAAGCAGGAACGTGCTGCTGCTCGACGCCGTACACGGGAGCTTGCATCTGCCGCTGCAGAGGCCTCAGCCTCGGGTTCTGGCAAACAAGGTGGCCTGGATACCACCTCTGGTCCCCCTTCTCGTCTTCAGGAGCAAACCATCCCCGCGTCACCACGTACCCACTCTACCGGCCCTGTGTTTCCGGTGCCACCGGTGCCAGAGAACCCCGAACCTTTATCCATGGCCACCTCTCCCCGCGACTCTCTTCAACTTGGCTTGCCAGGCGGATTCCCTGGTGATAATGCTGCTCTTCCAGCTTCAAATCTCAATCCCGCATCCGCTCCTCACACTGAGTCACCCAACGAGGCGCAAACAGACACCTTGCCTACGCCATTGTCGCAACCTCCTCCGCCCATAGTCGAGCCTACAGAGACCCCGTCACCTAACACCCGGACGCCCCCCAGATCACGACGAGACGCAGCAGACTCGCCTAATCACCTACGTATCAACTATCATTATCCGTTTGATGAGGATGACGAAGAAGTGCCTCTGGGTGAACTGTCTCCCACGCTCCCGCTTTCTCCTGTGCATCATCCCAACAACTCGGATTTCATGGCGTCATCGGCTTATTCCAAGAGCTTCTCTGAAGACTACGGACAGCCTTCGCGATACCCATCTACCCTGCCACACTCTACCACTGTCAGAGTGTTCCGCCGAGAATCCGATATTACAGGTGTTATATCACAACCATTCGTTCCACTCCACGATGATACTTATGAGGACTCTGTGTACCGCTTCCTCCCTAGTTCTGCTACTGCAGATGCTATTCGCCAAATTCAGCATCATGACGATGATACGTCCACCTGTGATGATGAGCCTGTGGCCCCCGCACATGGCATGTCGGCCTTGACTTTCTCGGATCCCCGGTTTGAGACAGTCGGGTTTTCATCGCAACGTAATTCCACATGTGAATCGTCCGAAGCCGATCCTGCTCCGGAAGATGACAGTCCCAAGACAAACACATTGGCTCAACAAAGCAGCTCCACTGTCAACGGCAAAACCTTGAACCCCCCTGCAGTCGTGATTCCTGAAAGCGCCTTTAATCTGCAACCCTCATGGTCGAACTTCACGATCGATGGCCGCGAATACAGTGGCAGTGCCAAACAATCTTTAGATCTGCCCGAAATGTCCCCTCTCACCGCGAACCCTGGGACCGAGTCTTTCCATGCAATGCCATCTATCAGTGGCGTTGATGGCCAGTCAGTACTATCTGCTTCTCCTATGGTTGCTGCACCTTTGATTGCCGAGCTCGAATCAACCGAGATTTCCCAAGATGCTTCTTCCAAGAAAACAATGCCCCCAACTACTGATACAAGCATACCATTTCCTACTCATAGTCCACCGCCTGTTCCACCCTCTAAACCTACATCTCTTTACGACACCCGCGACACGCCTGTTAGTAGTTTCTCCGAGAATAATCTTTCTGCTACAACCCTGATGAGCTCAAGGCCTGCGAGTAGAGATCGGACAACTGCTGCTACTTCGCTTGCGCCATCTAGCATAGAGAGAATCCGTATTGTGCCATCGTCCTCGGAGCCCGAGATGCCTCCTGCTGTCCCACCAAAAAAGGAGATTAGTGAGAAAGATCGCCAACGCCTCATTCAACGCCGCAATGTTATCAAGGAACTCGTTGATACTGAGGCCGTCTTTGTTCGAGACATGTGTGTAGTATGGGAGATCTACAAAGGCACTGCTGAGGCCTGCCCAAAGCTGGATGCCAAGACTATCAAGTTGATCTTCCGCAATACTGATGAGATCATTGCCTTCCACACCCATTTTTCCATGAAGCTCAGGGAAGCCGCTGCTAAAATGTACATGCCAGTCGTCATGACCGGTAATGGCATTGTTAACAACCCACCCGAGTTTGACACAACCAACATCTATCCTCCTCCTAATGAACTCGACGATCTCAAGGACTTTTCCACTACGCTTGGTACAGTCTTTTGTACTCATATCGATGAGATGAAGGCTGTGCACGAAATATTCTTGCGCAGCAGTGATATGGCTGCCAAACGGCTCATTGAAATCCAGCAAGATCCAACAGTCAAAGTGTGGCTTAACGAGTGCCACGAGGTGGCCAAGGATCTCACGGCAGCTTGGGATTTGGACTCTTTACTGATCAAGCCTATGCAGCGTATTACAAAGTATCCCAACCTAATCATGTCCATGTTACAACAAACGCCTGAAGAGCACCCTGACCGTGTCCGCCTCATGTCTGCCAAGGACTCTTTGGAGGAGGCCATTATCGAGATCAACAAGACTAAGAAGAACTTTGAGCTCGTGGGCCAGATTGTCAGCGGCAAACGCAAGGACTCAGATGTGAAGGCCGGAATAGCCCGAGCCTTTGGCAAACGTTCTGACAAGATGCAAACAGGCAATCGGGTACCGGAGGATGAAGTTTATGTCAAGCTCAACGAGCGATTCAATGAAGACTTTATGCGTCTGCAGGTCGTCCTTCGCGATGCTGAGGATTACAAACAACAGGTATCTGCCTATGTGCATGAATTCCTCCAGTATCTTTCATCGATTGAGCTGGTCATGCGTCTCCAGCCAAGCGGGTACCCCGAGCTTGAGAGTAAATGGGTCCAGTTCAATGTGTCGATGAGAGACATAGAGCAAGCAGTTCTCAAAGGCCACATGAGGCAAATCGATAACCAGGTAGTCCATCCCTTTGAGAATCTTATCCAGTCCCATCACAATCCTGCTTTGGCTATGAAGAAGCGACAGAAGCGCCGCCTTGATTACGAAAAGGCAGAGCTATTGAAGAAGAGTGGCAAGGCACCTGATGCTCGGCTTACTGAGCTGGTAGAGCAGTATGAGGCGTTGAATGATACCCTCAAGAAGGAGTTGCCCATCTTGTCTTCACTCACGGCCAAAGTCGGCAAGATTTGTATGTCGAATCTAGTCAACATCCAGACCGCATGGTACAAGATATGGCGCGATCGTATCAAATCTGTTCTAGGCGATGGTAAAGAAATGCATGATATACAGGAGATTATGTCAGCCTTCCATGCCGATTTCAGCTTCATGCAACAACCGATGAGTGAGCTTGGCATTCTAAACACGACATACAAGGGCAAAACTTCCCTGTCGACCATTTCTAGCGTTGATGATGCCAGCAGCGGTGTAACAACCGGAGGCCACCGCACTCGGATGCGACCCGCTGAGCTTTCACCTAGACAACGCGGTTTCTCTGTCAACAGTGAAGCTCCGGTACTGCCAACACCCGACTTTGTACGCCGTGGCAGTGAAAGCCTTACGTCTCCTCTAGCTAGTGTTGTTACCATGCCGACTACACACAGTCCACAACAGTACAACTACGATAGCTACTATACATCCGCCAGCTTCGGGTACACCAACAGCGGTACACATTCGCACTCAGGCTCTCGTGCGCCATCAGTGGCACAGTCTATGACACAGTCCATGACACGCGTGCATACACCCACACACTCACAATCCCAGCCTCAGCCTCATTTGTACCAGGTCCATGGTCGACCTGAACCTGCGTCTCCTGAAGCGTCTATTGGTTCGAGGTCTTTTGTCACCCAGAGCTCTGGGCGCCCAAGCACTGGCATTAGCATGGACTCGGGTCCCCCAGGACGACAGAGCTCGGAATTGGCGTACTACCATCACAAACGAGAGCACCAGCACCAGCGGGACTCAACCACCACTACATCAACGTATGCACAAAGCTATGGAGCACACGACTCGATAGGAAAACAGCGCTACTCGGGGCTGTTCCATTCAGCTCTGCCAATGCCAGATGACAATGAGACTAGGCCATCATCCCGCGATGTAGAGGCAAGCATGGCTTCCCAAGGCTCCCAGGCGTATACTATCATGTGGCTGGCAGCATCACTCTTCGAGTTCAACATTGAGACGACAAAACAGGAGGCTGGATACCCTTACCTGGTATACCAAGCTGGAGAGGTTAGTAATTCTGCTGTGCCCTTTTTTACCCCTTGACTTTCTTTGCAGTGTGTTAACTGACTGGGGTTTTTCTTGCTTATAGGTGTTTGATGTAGTTGGAGAGAAAGGCGAGCTGTGGCTTGCCAAGAATCAAGACGATCCGAACTGCCAGGTCGGATGGATCTGGTCTAAGCATTTTGCAAAGCTGGCCGACCCCTAACTAATCGAAGCACGATGAAGCAATAACGCTGCCTTTTTTTTGGCTACAGCGTCTCCGAAGATACGGCCTGGCCTGTTGAACTTCTCACTCTCTCGACTTCGACGCACTCTTGTCGTTGACTATCTAGTCGCACTCTGACTTATTTGTCCTCCTTTTCACCCCGACTGACCTATATGGCGTCCGACTTTGTTTCTTCTGGCCTTGTTTATTGTTTTTTGTTTTGTTTTCTGATATACCCCCATTTCCCTCTTGACTTCACTTTTGCTCGCGTATGGCACACACAATGTATTCTCTATTCTTTCCTTTGAATTTCCTATCTTTCTTTTCTTTTCTTTTGTTTCTTTCTTCTTTCTCCCAACCAACTCTTCTCTTTTGTCTCGTTTCTTTTGACCCGATATGACGACATCCAGCTTTTTCATCCCGAACACCACCAAAGCCTACTCTTGCTTTCTCCCTTTTTTTATTTGTTTGAGCTTGCACTGCACCAAACCTGTAATGTTATGCTGGGTAGGTGGTACACAAGCCAATGTTCATGTTTCTCTTTTTGTCCTGTGTTACTGTTTGCATGCATTTTTCTCTTTGATGAAGCTTGAGCCGGGTGCATTTTGGAGTTCTCGATTTCCTTGTTTTCTCGCTATTGGAGGGTTCTTTCTGTGGCCTGTCTTTTTCATGTATGTAGATATTTGGTATTCTTTATCAAGTCAATGGTTGACAATCGACTAAGTTTTCTTGAATGCGTTGTAATTGTGCTTTGTTCCTGGTGTAGCTAGGCCTATCTCGGTGAGCCTCCTTATTTCGGTCAAGAGAACGGAGTCTTTCCCCACAAGGGAGATGGGAAGTAGAGTAGTATCCGGGGTCGGCCGTTTGATATTGCTAGCTTGGAAGGAGGCAGGCAGGGTTGGGTTTCTGGAAGTTGCTTAGATTGGGAAAAATGAAATGAGGGCAGGTTTGGCGATAGCTTCTATGGGTAGTTACTTGCAGAGTTGGGTCTTTCTGAATATTGTTTATCAGCAATAAAAAATTATTTGCGTCTATTTAATTTCTGTTGATAATAAAAAGAGACCATAGTGGCCTTTTTTTAAACTATTTTCTCTTTTTTTTCTATTCTTTATGTCTTACGAGGCCTTCATCTTGAAACAACATTTCGTTTCCTCATTTCTTTGCTTCTAGCCGCGCATTACCTTACGACGCTGCTTATTTCTGGTTTCTAGGCTTTTTTTTTGTTCATCATCCATCCAGGAGCCTGCTTTTGCCCGTCTTTTCTGATATGCTTGACGCTCAGCCTGTTTTGCTTGGCTTTTTTTCTGTTCTTTGTTTTTCTTCGTATTTTTATTCCTCCCTCACTTGCATTTCTCTCCTTCTCTCACTTTGCTCATTATTGCCCTCTGCTCTGCCTGTATCTGCAGCCACTTTACCTCCCTTTCGCTCGGATCTCCACGTCATCGATAATTTGCGATAAAGCCGACGACCCTTCTTCCTCCCACACACACTTCGGCTCTTCGAAGAGCATCAATTCGCAGCTGTTTGGATATTTTTTGCTTTACTGTTCGGTAGAACTTCCTTTGCCTTCACTTTTCTCTCGGTGTCTTTGTTGAGTCGCGTACCCCTGATCCGATCTCTCCGCCGTTGAACAAGATATCAGCCAAATTTCGGAATTGGCTCCCTCGACCAACTCTACTCCTATTAACCCCCCATCATCTAAAACCTCTCTTAACTTTGGTCCGTCACCGTTGGTCTGCTTTCCACCACGGCCATGTCAGGCGCAACAGCGGCCTGGGTTGGCAAGGCCTCGGTCAAGGGCAGCAGCGAAACTATGCGCATGATTCTCTTGTCCTTTACTACTGTAGGAATTGTGTATGCGCCTCCAATGCTTCCGTGCTCTTATCACATACAACGCCGACATTGGCATCAAATCAATTGCACTGCAAAATCGAAAAGGGCTTCTGCTAACCAACCCTCTCTCCGTCCCACCATAGCTTTGTTTGGGGTGTTGAAATGACCTGTACGTCCTATTACTGCCATCCCATGATAGTGTGCATATTCTAACCCTGATTGTCTTTTCTTTCCGCCACAGACTGCACTCCGTATCTTCTCAACCTTGGCCTATCAAAAAGCACAACATCGCTCGTCTGGATCGCCGGTCCCCTCTCTGGACTCATCGTCCAACCCATTATCGGCGCGCTCGCTGACGGATCCACCTCCAAATATGGCCGTCGCCGTCCCGTGATTGCTGCGGGAAGCATAATCGTGTCTCTAGCCCTTTGGGTTCTGGGTTTTACTCAAGAGATTGTTGCCTATTTTGGCTACATCCCTTCCGAAAGCAAGAATATAGTCATCACGCTGGCCATTGTTGCTATTTATGTCGTCGACTTCGCTATCAATGCTGGTAAGATAGGACACCTTGTTGTTGTGGTTGCGAGGGTTATATTAGGGTTAAATGCCCATCCCGAGAGTCCTTACACGCTCAGCTGACACTAACACTGACTGACCATTTCCATTTCTGTTTTATAGTTATGTCCTGCTCTCGAAGCTTGATTGTCGATACCCTCCCTATTGAAAAACAACAAGCTGGTGCTGCGTGGTGTAAGATATAACAGACTTCCTCCCTTTTGCCGCTGCTAACACAATTTCTACATCTAGCCTCTCGTCTTGCTGCTATCGGTCATGTCATAGGCTATGCGGCAGGTGCCATTGATCTGGTAAGCATTTTCGGTACCACCTTAGGTGATACGCAATTCAAGCAACTCGTGTCATTGGCCATTCTCTTTGTGCTATTCTCCTCGTCTGTATCGTGCTGGGCTGTCACTGAGCGTATCCTCCTCCCCAGACCCCATACTGCGAATGAGAGCCGTTTTGGAGTTGTTCATCAGATCTGGGATACCCTTCTTAACCTGCCTCCAAGAATCCAAGCGATATGCTGGGCTCAGTTTTGGGCTTGGATTGGCTGGTTCCCCTTCCAGTTCTACAGTACCACCTGGGTCGGCGAAATCTACTTCCGCTACGATGCGCCACTCTCCGCCAAAACGGGAGATTCTCTCGGCGACATTGGCCGCATTGGCAGCAAAGCTCTTGTCATGTACTCTACTGTCACATTTCTTGGTGCTTGGCTTCTTCCGTTGGTTATCAAGTCACCAGACAATGAAAGATACACTAAGCGCCCCCCTCAGAGCATTGCCAAGTTCGTTAATGTGTTGAACGACAATAAACCTGATATTGTGACGGCGTGGATCATCGGCGATTTAATATTCGCTTCAGCCATGTTCATGGCTCCTATGGCTAGTAGTTTCAGGTTCGCTACTACGCTGGTGTGTATATGCGGCATGTAAGTACAAGACCTGGTTCTCTTTCTTATTTTCACCCACTTTTACCATCTTCCATTGGCTCTTTTTCTTTTGCGGTCATAGCTAATTTTGTCATTCCCTTTAGCCCCTGGTCGATCGCAAATTGGGCTCCTGTAGCTACGCTAGGTGTCGAAGTCAACCGACTTAGCGGCTCCTCTTCTAAGACCCACCGTCGTAATCCCTCAGCAGGCGCTCTAGAGAAGGGCTGTGATTCTGACTCATCCAACGGAGAACTCTCAGGTATCTACTTTGGAATTCTCAACATCTACAGTACAATCCCCCAGTTTGTGGGAAACTTCATTTCGACCATTGTCTTCTCCATTCTTGAGCCTGGTAAAAGCCCGGAGCTGGCTACCGACGCTCATCCTTCCGAGAGACACCCAACGGATGGCCCCAATGCCATTGCCGTATGCCTTTTTATTGGTGCCATTAGTGCGGTAGTAGCATCATATGCGGCCTTTAAGCTAAAGAGGTTGCAGGGTAGTTCTCTATGAATATGGAGAAGCTAGATGAAGAACCCAGGAACACAGAAACAGGAAACCAACTATAGATAGAATGCACAATCGCTGTTGCTATGTATTTGAAATTAAATTTTCTTACTTTTGATAGCAGTCTCGAGTATAGGATCTTTTTATTCTACCCTCGGCTCTATTATCTGTTATGAAGTCATAAGCCTTGGGCTTCTCCTTTGTAAACTTTGGTGTAGGTCGCAGCATCCAACACAGTACTATGTTCTATGGATGTCTTTCTCTTATTCTACACCACTAATGACTCTCTAGCTTTTACTCATTCCCCTCGGGAAAATATTACGTCCTTGTAGTATTTCGCCTCTCTGATACTATCGAGGATATCCTCCTTGGCTCTGTGCAATCCCGTTTTTTGCGGTGCATTCTGCGACACTCCTGGTGGAGACCAACGTAGAGCAGCCTCCTTTATCGTGCTGACGTCCATAATGCGGTATTTCAAGTACTCCACCACTGGCGCCCACGGGCCTTTGCGTAGGAATGCGCGGTCTGCATGCACGCTGTTGCCTGCCAATAGCGCAGTGTTGGGCTCCGGAACCCACTTCTGGATGTACGCCAGGAGACTAGCGGCAGCTTCCTCGGCCGTAGTTGTCGAGGCCACCACCTGGTCCCATAGGCCGGTGGCAGTGTGAGTGTTAGTACACCAGTCGTCCATTTGATCAAGGCGCTCAGTAGGCACATGGACGACAGCTCCAAAACCGGTAGGATCAATGATCTCTAGATTAGCCGTAGTTATGAAGCAGAAAACTTCGAGGATTTCGTCAGAGTCGGGATTGAGCCCAGTCATCTAGATTTGGAGGGGGGGGATTTTGTCAGGACAGAAGATATGAGGGGGGAGAAAGAGGGTGGGTTACCTCAGAATCAATCCAGACGAGGGGTCCGTTTTGACCGACTTGAGCCTGGCTGGGGTTACTGTGTCCCGTCATTGTTTGTACTGGAGACAGTGAGAGATGGCTTGTTAGCTGGCACACTGTGTTGGTATGAAATGAAGTCCATCAACTTACAGGTAGGTGGAGCTGTGCTTGTCGTGGTAGTAGGATCCAGAGACGACGCCACAACTGTGGCGAGAGTCACTATGGCGGTGGGGTATAAAGGATAGGCAATCAACATGGCTACACAAGACTAAGGGCAGGTCAGGTAGATCGTGACGATTCAGACTTTCTTGTTTAACAAAGAGAGAGGGAAAGCCATAATTAGACTCATGTAGGAGCAAGACAGCCCTTTATACACAACATCCAAAATCACGCGTTTCCCCTCAAGGGCCAGCAAACGGTCCATTCTTTCTCAGTCAACACAATTAACCGTACTTGGAGTCAACAATTTAATGATTTTTCATGCGTTGTCTTATCCGTGGCGTTAGTCTAATGAATGTGGCGTCGTTGATAGCACGTGGCGCAAGCTTCGACTTTGCTGACAATGAGTGCTAGTGCTTGCTTTGTTCTAACGCCCCCACCTTCCCTTAACTGGGCTTACCTTATATTTTATATCATGACCATGATTGGCTTGCTGGCAGCAAGCTCAAACCACCCATCTCCGTGCAACTACATTCACCCATCTAAGTTGAGCCGGTCTCTAGGAGTATATTGTTCCAAGCATCACAGCACAAGAAATGTTGTAATAGTCTCCAGGTTAATGCAGCAACCCCCGTTAGCCTACATTCTTTCCATCCTCCTTTTCTCAACATGAAGCAACCTACGAGCCCCGCCCGTTTCCTCATTATCGGTGCCGGATCGCGGGGAAATGCATATGGCAAGGGCATTAAGGGTGCTACCAATGGCGTCATAGCCGCAGTTGCCGAGCCCGACTCCTATAAGCGCCAGCGATATGGCCAGAAGTTCATTTGGGGCGATGGAGGGACTGCTGGCGAGGGCCAAGCCTTTGCAGACTGGAAAGATTTCATTGTATACGAAAACGAACGCCGAAAACGAGCGGTCCGTGGCGATGCGAATGTGCCTCCTGGAGTCGATGGCGTGTTTGTCTGTGTACTGGACGAGATGCACCACGAGGTCGTGGTGGCCCTAGGCCCGCTTAATCTCCATGTTATGTGCGAGAAGCCGCTAGCCACATCACTCCAAGACTGTATTGACATGTACAAAGCCCTTCGAACAAGCCCAGAGTCGGGTCCGCAGCGATCTGTTTTTTCTATCGGCCATGTTCTTAGATACAGCCCTCACAACGTTCTTTTGCGTCGCCTGCTGCTAGAGAAGAAGGTCATTGGCGACATTCTCAGCGTCGTCCACACCGAGCCCGTGGGGTGGTGGCACTTTACACACTCGTATGTCCGAGGCAACTGGCGACGATCGGACATGACTGGCCCATCGCTGCTTACAAAGTCATGCCATGATATCGATCTCATTTTGTGGCTTTTGTCTAGCCCAGTACACCCTGGAAAAGGGCGTCCACATTTGCCAACCACAGTCTCGTCTATAGGAAAGCTGCAGCATTTCCGCAAAGCTCGCAAGCCCAAGGCGGCAGAAGGGGCAACCAACTGCACTAAATGTGCGCTGGGCGACGAGGGCTGCATGTTTTCGGCCAAGAACATCTACCTAGGGCCCAAGCTACAGGGTGTTGGGTCGGGAAACACTGGGTGGCCAGTTAAGATTGTCCTTCCTGACATTGAAGCATACTCAACTATGGAAGCCAAGCACGCGGCTATGCTAACCGAGCTACAAAAAGATTATGCACCAGGCACACAAGACGAGATTGTTAGAAGCCGAAACTGGTTTGGGCGTTGCGTGTTTGACGGGGATAACAACGTTTGCGACGAGCAGGTTGTCACGATACAATGGGAAGACGACCAAGTCCAGGAAGCTGGGGCGGATGGGGGCAGTCGCCTGGCCAAAACAGCCACTTTCCACATGGTAGCCCAGACGCACAAGATTTGCCAGCGGTACTCTGACTTCTATGGCACGGCTGGTGAGATACATGCCGACTCGCGTATTATTAAAGTGACAGATTTTCGGACTGGCCAAGTCACATGCCATGAGGCATCGACTGAAGATACCGGACACGGAGGAGGAGACACTGGCCTTTCCATACAGTTTGTCCATGCTGTCAACAGCGTCAAAAACGGCGAACTCTCGGCAGAAGACGCCCAACTCAAGTTTATGGGCTGCACGCTAGAGGAGGTGCTGCGTAGCCATGCCATGGTATTTGCTGCCGAGGAGGCACGTCTCAGCAATAAGGTGGTTGACTGGGAGAAATGGTGGGGTGCAGAGGTGCAAACATTATTGTAACTAACTCGGCTCGACATGGATTGACAACCAGATGGACACAGCGGCGCTAGTGGAGGCGAAGCAAAAAGCAACTCTCATAATAACTACAGCAAGAAATGGTAATGTCTCTACTATATCCCTCATTAATTACTAACCCTTTCCCGCTGTCCCGTCTTTCCCTTGACATTATCCAAGTTTGAGCTAGCCTCAGCTCAGTTCAACTCGGCCCGGTTTTCATTACTTCCTAGGATATGATGTGTCTCCAACTCGACTGCCGCTGGTACCCTTGGTGGCAAAGCTGGTGGAGGCACACCGCCAACTGAAGGCGGTGAAGGCGTATGATGTGATGCATTATGATTAATTTCGGATGATGTTCCGATAGGTGACGAGTGGCTACTAGCTGCTGGTACGGCAGCCGCAGTGGCATATGGCCCTTGGCCTGGCGGGACGTAGCCAGGAGGGTACGCGTAGCCCTGAGGGACGTTGCTTGTAGTTGTTGATGCATATGTCATAGAGCCAGGTGAAACTGGCTGGCCATAGCCGTTGGGGGGCGGTGGCGAGCTGCTGTGAGGGGAAAGGCTCCCAGCAGCTCCAGCCCCGGTGATGAATGCAGTACTGCCCAGGGGCTGCGGCGGGTAGTGTGGTTGCTGATTCTGGGGCGGAAGATTCTGTGTGACGACAGCAGGAGAAGCCCTTCGGCGATTTCTACGTAGGAAGAAGACCCCAAAGGCGAGAGCCCCAATCAGGACAATGCCACCACCGACAGCGCCACCAATAATAGCACCCGTCGGAGTATTGCTTCCAGAGTCAGAGCTTGACGATGATGACGATGATGCCGACGGCGTATCACGAGTTACCGTTACGGTAGCACCCGAACTATCCAGAGTGGTAAATACTTGAACAGAACTAGAGTCGCTATCGTCGCTGACAACACTACCGCCAGTTGCACTGGCATCTGAGCTACCCAGTGAGAGACTGGGCGGGTAATCATAGAGTTTGGCGCTTCCACTGTCGGTGTTACAGACGAAGACACTGCGTACAGCGTCGGTATCGCTAAATAGGTAGGTATAGCAAAAAGGCTGCAAGATACTGGTACTGTTATGCACAAGAAATCGGGGTCTTGGTTAGCATTGTTGTTGCGAGGCTATAACACAAGACTCCATGCTGTTCCGACAGGAAAACTAGCTTGGTTACTTACCAGCACACCGTGTGAGAGTCGGTCAGCGAGTTGCAGCTGCCCATGACGGCATTCGTCGCAAAGTCGATGCAAGCTGTTTTCAAGTCTTTGCACTGCGAATTCCCACAGCAACCTCGGTAGTCGCCACTGTTAGAACATTGTGCTCCCGCGCCGAGGCAGGTGATGGGCAGGTCTAGTTGAGAAGAGGGGGTTGTGAGAGTTAGCATGGTGCCATTATTGCTACTACTAGCTATCCTGAGGACAGGGCAGTCTTGTCCTCGTGTAAGAAACTCACTGGAAAGATCTTCAAAGCCGCATGTGTTGGCGGCCATGGTGTATCCGTCAACGCGCTTAAATAGGTTGTCGCCAACCAGCTGCACCTGGGGCCCAGCAGTAGGTTTAGGCGACTGGTCGATGAAACCCAGCTCCAGTTTCTGACTGCCAATGCCAGATCCAGCCTCAGCCTCCGAAGGCAGTGATGTTTTGCGTGCCGGCTGCCATGAAGAGCTGTCGGCTTGCTTGATGAGGGAGCTAATAAGGCCGGCTGATACGGGCGAAGCCCCTAGAGCAAGAATAGAGACGATGTGGGGCTTCATAGTGCGATGTGTTCGATGTCTGTTAGCCGGAGATGGGGTTGGGAATATGGTGATTTGTTTCTTCCTGTTTTACTTCTTTATTTTCTCCTCCCGTCAGGATGACGCCCGCCAGTACGCCGAGATCTTGGGATGTCCTTGTTGTACGCCGGTTATGAAGCAAAAGAAGGCATACAGCATCAAAGGGAAGGGAAAAACAGAAGCCAAAGAGGGGAAAAGAGGGAGAGAGGGAAAAGGTGGAAAAGAGATGAAGGAGTCTGCGAAGGAGTTTCTTGCAGTGTCCCTTATGTAGTCTTCTGTTTGTCTCCATCGAACAGCCGCCGGGGGGTAGGGATGGAGAGGGTCTGTCTCCATCTCTGCTACTAGGGCTTCTTCTCTCCTCATAATACCTGGGTGTTCTTCTTAGAACCGGCTAGCTGCATGTCTTCTCTAGTCTCCAGCCAAGCTCACTAGACCAGACTCAACTCGGAGCTTGCTAACCAGTATAGTAGTCATTAACTGAAATTGCAAGACATTGACAGTATAGGGCCCAAAGACCATGGGTTCGTGACAGACGTGGGAACAAAAGCAGGCCGCTGGACTAAGGCCCCGTCTTGCTGAGCTGGTGGGATTCAAGTGGCTGTCTTGCCGATGCGACTTGGCCTATTTAGGTTATATCATGAGACATTGGGAGGAGAGGAGAGGACAACGCTTCTGCATGTGGCTTGCTTCCTTTCTCCTCTTTCATATGACTAATTTCTCTACTCTCCTCTTCTTCTCAGTCTGCCTAGCTCCTATATTCTTAGGGACAAAACAAGTCAGGAAGCAAGCCATGCCAACACCTCACCACAGCAAAGGCCTATGTCTCCAGCCTTGTTTATTGATGCCTGTCGTTTTGGCCAGCCCACATGCGGCGTAGGACAGAAGCCCACATCACAGGTCTTCTGCTAATGGGTCCAGGATCATCCAGCTACCCGATACGAGAAGCTAAATGAACAGCAGGCAGGGTAGGAAGCCAAAGCAAGAAGGACAGACAGAGGACAGGAAGGAAAACGGGCTTCTTGTGCCTGGGCGGAATGGCTTGAGATGCAAGGAGAGAAATGTCTTGCTTACTGTGTGCCTGCTTACTGTGTGCCTGCTTACAGCGTGCCTCTCCTTTCATCTTAAATCACATCGTTCTGCTAGCAGCTCAGGGGAGTCGAGAATATAAACACCATACAAGCCGGGCGATTTACCGCACACCAACAGAACTAATTTGACAGGGTTATTAGGATCAAGCCTTCAGAAGGAGCAGACTTATGATCGCTTAACTATCAAAAAGAAGTAAAAGAGCGTAAAAGAGACAGGGTAGCTGGCATATAGCACATGTGTTTAGGCGGGGTCTTGAAAGCCAACTCCATTTTGCCTGCTGCTTATTGCTTGATTACAAGGGACCAATGGAACATTAAGAACGAGGAACGAGGAACGAGGAACGCTTCCGCGCACAGAAACGAAACAGCCAGTTAGTTACAGCTTACCTAGAAAACCAACGCCTGGGCGGTCTAATAGGACACAGGAGCTCGGCACCCACTAGACGCACACTGCTGTGCGCTTACATAAACATGAGTGCTTATATAATCCCTAGAAATGCATCTAACGGTGCGCTGTTCCGCAGCACCGAGGGCTTTTTCAAGTCGCGTAATGCCTTATTCGAGTCAATTAACTCGTACGTAGAGCCTCGTTGTAGAGAGAGCCAAAAGTGATAAAAAGTAGTCTGCCAGGACGAAGTACGAAGTGTGAGCTTGGTGAATTCGAGGTCGTGGGAGCAACACGGACTAAACGCCCAAGTCAGTGTACAGCATGTGGCGGCATTGGCCACATGGGGACCTCTAAAGCATGCCCGCGGCGTTGTTCAGATATTGCAGCGACTGACTAAGTTATACTGATTTTGGTGTTGATGTTGGTGAGGTCTTTTTAGTGATGGAAGACAGCGCTGCGTTACATGCATTTGCACTGCATTAGATGCATTTGTATGGATTATGTAAACATTGGCAGTCCGTACAAGCACCGGTAGCGGTGCAAATAAGACCACGTGACCTTTGCACCGCTGGGGGTGCAAATAAGATCTGTTATGTAAGCTGAAAAGGGGTAGCACATCGTAAATTGATCCCGTAGACGTTAAATATATTCAAGTTCATCGTAAATTGAACACGCATTCCAACGTCCAGCAGCTTCTACAACATCAATTCAACTTATCGCACCTTTTCTCAGCTACAATGAACCCAATTGCCGTTCCTCGTTGTTTCCCTGATGATGTACTTCCTCCCGAAGGCGTGTTTCGCTCACGGGAGGAACTACGTACAGCAATTAATGCTTGGGCTGCACCACGAGGTTATGCCTTTGTGATCGGAAGATCCAGGCGGACTGTCAGTAGAAGAAATATAACTACCTTCAACTGTGACCGTGGAGCAGGGCCTCGTCCTTCCCCCCCAGCCTCGAAGAAACAACTGCGGAACACAACATCACGCCGTACAGGATGCCGCTTCTCTGTCCTAGCAAAGGAAAGTCTGTGTGGGACTACATGGAGTCTGAGCTATCGCCCTGGAGGTGGTTATAATGTACACAATCACGAACCAAGCTTCAGTCAACTAGCACATCCGACACATCGTCAGCTATCAAGCCAGGACGAATCAGTAGTCCAGAAACTCGCCAATGCCGGTATTGCGCCAAAGGAGATTATATCTCACTTACGCGAGAACTCGAATGCACTTGCCACGCTGCAAGATATCTACAATTGCATTGCGCGGGGCAAACGGAAGCTTACTCGAGGTCAAAGCAATATGCATGCTCTTGCTGATCAGCTTGAGAGCAAGGGCCTCTGAAGTCGAATTCGTCTTGACGAGACTGATAGAGTTTCAGTAGTATTCTTCGCACACCCAAAGTCACTAGGATATGTTAAATTATACCCTGATGTGCTTATATTGGACTGTACGCACAAGACCAATAAGTACAAAATGCCCCTTCTTGATATAGTTCGTGTTGATGAACAACGTCATTGGGGTACCCAATATGCCACACTCCACTAAGCTGATAACCGAATGGCAGCATCTGTGTAGTAATAGGATGCCCCTGAGGAAGATATTGTGTGCTTTGGACTCTTGCAGGTGCTTGGGGGTCTGCATGGAGCTTGGTGAGAGAGGTTGGATCTGTTGGCAAGGTATTACAAGCCCTCCATAGTTCAGTAGGAAATGGGATTATTGATGGTTGAGCAAGGCGTTCTCCAGGTAGCCCCTGTCAGTAGTTAGTTGCAATAGGCCGTAGGATGAACTGGTTGTTCTGGTTTATTGTCAAAGGCCCTGCTGGAGTTGCTGTATTATCCACGAAGATGGGGAAGTCTTGACGGCTCTGACGCTGGCTTTGGTTGCGGTTACCCATGTTGACGATGGTCTATAGTGAAGGAATAGAGAACTTCTTCCAAGAAGAAAAGCTCTGCTTTATATTACGCGCGTTGAAGTGATTTACTTGTATCGTGTTTGCCGTATGTTACGATAATGTGTTGTGTTTTCTTCGCGGCCTCAGGCAGATTGGTATATATAGCAAATAGGTGATATGCGATGTATTGAATAGCTTTACCTACAGCAATTTAACCTCCTTCTTCAACTGCCTAAATGAATGCTATTTCCGTGTGTGTGCAAGAGATGTGCAAAGATATCTCTTACACACAGAATGCAGCTTACATAACAGATCTTATTTGCACCGCTAGCGGTGCATGTACGGACGCCGGGTATCCGTGTGGTTTTATAGCGACGGGTACCCGTGGCCCTATTAGGCCCTGTAGTGTGCGCCGAGTAGGGGCCCGAGTATCCGTAGTAGTTTTGTAATCACTCCAGAATGGCAATCACCATGACCTAAACGGCAGTACTGACTATCGACAGTCGTATAACCACCATAGACGCCAGTAGTTCCTTCTAACTTCCACATACACTCGACATCAACAGCTATTTGTCAAATTAACCATGTCTATTGTCTGCAAGGAACATACTAGTTAATTACCTCCTAAATAGACCAAGACAATCCCTTACAGAGTCTTGTTGGGCATGTAGCATGATGCCCAGGCGCTCAACTCCGCCACCTTACAGAGCACAACCCTTCCCCCCACCCTGTCTGTCTCTTGTCTTGTCTCCGCTGTTCCCCTCGCATCCATCTTCCCGTTCTTTCTCTCTACCCTCTCTTCTTTCCATTCTCCTTATCTTCCCCTCCCCAATATCTTCCCCTCCTCCAAGGACCCATCCCGCCAAGCCTCCCTATCTTCGACCTCCTTCTACTTCCCCCGGTACATCTCAAATGTCGGGCATTCTACCATCGCTTCCTCTCCCCGCTCCAACCTCCCCAAGCAAAAGCGCGCTGCTTGAGGTAATCCTATATCCTCTAGAAACGAAACGATGTCATACTCCACCGTGGATCCATCTGGCACTACCTGGTCTGAGCTCTGTACAAGTGACACAAGCTGCATGACCTGCATGAACTCAGGCATGTTGACTCGACATGCCCAACTCACCACGCCCACAGCTACCGTAGCCCAGGTACGGATCCAAGCCGGGTCCAGAGACGCGGCAGCCTCTCGAAACTCGATCGTTTGCGATAGCAGGCTGGGCTGCTCAAAGTGCCCGACACGAGAAAAGTTGTATGACGCATACTTTTGGTCCTCATACATCAGACTAGCTCTAATCTGCTCTGCGCTAATGTCCGCTCCAAGAAGCTCCTTGACACCCCACCACATGCTCGTCGGGTCGTGGCTGGGGTAGTCAACGCTCGCATATCCTGTATAATCACACGTCAATGAACGCGGTGCTCGTGGTGGGAAGTACCTCTTCCGCGGCCAGATTTCCGGCAAGCGAGGCCGCTGGTATATTCCATTGACGCGGCGCTTCTCTTGAAGCATAGCATAGTCGGTTGGCTGTATGAGGAGCTTGTGTGGGATGTACTTCGATAGGTCAGGAAACACCCTTAGGGGTGCACCTGTTGTCTGCTTAGTTTTTTGCGTCCATTGCTCTTTGCTAGTTGGCTGGTGGGCTTCTGTAGCTTGAAGTGCCTTGGCCGCAGCTGCATACCCTTCCCGCACGTTATCTGATACGATCTTCAGAATGTTGATATCAGGAAGAGATTCGCCTTTTGTCCCTTGAGGCCAAGCCTGGAGGCGGCAGCCATCATCGGCGGAATCCATGTCCTCCTGGTCTGCAGAGTCCTCGGAGCTAGCAGCCTGTTGTTCATATCTGCTCCGCTTTAGGCTATACCTGGCGCTCCCCTCCGGCTCTTCAATCTTCACATCAGTATGCGGACGGTTGAACGGGGTGCCGTGGATGCCTGCCAAGTCATTTGCCATTCGTCTGTAAACATCCGACCCAAAGCTATTTTCGAGCAGCCGTACGCCAACCTTATTAGCCAGCTCGGGCGAGACTTCAATTTCCAAATCACCCAGCGCTTTGTAGTTTCGGTTTGCTAGCAGCACGCGATTGACCTCCTGTTTCTTATCGGTAGCTCTGGCAGCCCACGTCGCTGCTGTCCCAACGCCCGCTGCGATTTTGTTGCGCCACCGAGACCGCAGCACATGGCTAAAGTTCTCACGGCCTCGGTATGCTGGGTGAAGCCTGCTCATCATCGGCTCGATCGCCCACAGTGTAGCGGCCACACGGCGCAGCTCATCTAGCTCGAACTGCGCGTCTCCACGGCCCACATGCACGTGTAGACCGCATGTCTGGTTTATCCGACTCCGAACGCCCCGACGGATGGCTAGAACTGCCCGCTCCACATGGCGCATAGAGATCTCATCTTCCCACAGCGCCGGTGACTGCACTTCAACTCCGACCCAGAACAGGGGGTGCGCCAAGCCATCTGACCTCACACTGGCGTCACGTGCAACTACCCAATGTGCAGCCTTCAAGGCAGCCAGCCGAGCGGCTGTTTTCCTGCGCATGTAAAAGGGCTCCTTGCGCAGCTCTGCTTTCACCTGAAGAATCTCATCTCGGTGCTTGGTGCCCGGCGTATCCCAGACCTGCAAGCCAGCCGATGCCAGCACTTGGGCGACGTGGCGGTGGGCAGCAGCTTCGGCCAAGCTCAGACTCGCGCCTTTCTCAACCCGGACTGGAGGTATATAAGGCTCGATGTGTGCCATTGGGTCGACAGCGCCGTCCTGCAAAACTGCAACCAGGAATTCCATCTCCACTCCAAAGCTACACGGGGCAGGTCGGATGCGGGCAAGGTGACTGCTAGCATCGTCCTTGATGTCGGTGGGCTCTTGAGTAATAGCAGACATTTCCCAAAAAGCAAGACGAAAAACGGAGGTATCTATCAAGATAGGGTATGAGGTATTGTAGAGGCGTGTACGAAACAGAATCTGTAAAGGTGTGGTTTGTAGACAAAAGCTGAGTCGAGACCGTCTAACTAATAGATGGGCATCCTCTCTTTATATGGCAATCGTGAAGGCGTACTACTAGCTTCCCTTCTCGTCCAGATCTTTCCACAGCCGAAGAAAAACAGGCAGGCAAGAAGGCTCAAGATCCTCCTCCTTTGTCTGAGGCCCCATCTCACCGTTGTCTTGCTCATTGTTCGTCGTGCTTCCCTTTGTCTGGCGACTGTTCCTCCCCTGCCTTAGGCCCTCTTGATTTCAGCACTTGACAGGTCATAAATATTGTACTGTCAGTCACGCGACACGGCCACTCCGTGGTCAAGTGCCAGGCTTTTAGGTTCCCCTCCTAGCCATATACTAATTAGTCCAGAACCGCGAGAGCCGTGTCCCGATTTACAATCACACATGGCACACAGTCAGGGTTGGGTTCAAGACGAGAGATTCAGCGACAATGAACATCTTTGTTAGGCACTTTCCTGTCTAGTAAAAGGCATCGTTGAGCTTCCAAGTATATCATGGTTATCCTATGCCGATCGTCAACACAGAGCCATGCTATCTTCGTGACATTCGTTTGTCGCAATATCAACGACTTTCTCCTCCTTGCCGCCGGCCGCATCATTCGTCTCTAGCCGGCCACGGCTCATCAGCCTCTTTATCATTAGAATATCGAGTAAGGGAAATAAAAAAGCACATGAAATAAAATTGGCGCTACACTCCAACGCGCAAATAAGTGCTGGGGTATGGGTGAATAGAAAAGAAAATACAGAGGATAAAAATGGAAAATCCACGACCGAAAAAAAGAAAGGTGTAGTGAGAAAAAAAAAAAAGAAATGGAAGAAAGAAGACAGAAGAGGAAGCGTGCAAGTTGGTAGCCGAGTAGCAAAGCCAAAGAAACAAGAAAGAGGTGGCAAGAAAACGAGACAAAACAAAAAGGCCTTCACAAAGGGATTGACACGCAGTAAATATTTGCTCAAATCGCCAGGCAGTTTTGAATGTGCACATGAACATGGACAGCGCTGCGGCACCCGACTTTGCTTTCTCATCCAGCTCCTCTTTCATCAGTTCCTCGACTTGTTGACTCTGGCCATTTTATTACACGTTACCTCCGCCTGTCAACACCGATCGCTTCTGGAATTTCCTCCAGTGAAATCCGAGCGATTCAGGTGTATTTTATTTATTGGTTTCGCAGCAGCCAGCTCCGCTCCGCCCCTTCCCTAGATAACTGGCCATTCTGCTCCAGGATAGCGGTGCAGGGTCTAGTTTCAAGGGTATCCAGGGTCAGGCGCTTAGAGGATGGCAGCCAGGATGGCGGCGGCAAAAGCACCAGCACCAACAACAGCGGCGGAAGCACCAGAAGCGACGGTGGTGGTAGTCGTAGGAGCGGTGGTGGTGATAGAGCCGGTGCCAGTAGAGCCGGAAGCAGTGCCGGTAGCGGTGGCGGTAGACAGAGTGGTAGCGGAAGTGGTCGAAGAGGAAGAGGCGGCCTCAGACACGTCCTCCTTGCCACACTTGTCCTCGATGTTGGTCTTGCAAGCCTTCTGGGCAGTGGCGTCGCCGATGCTGGCGCTGATGCATTGGCTATATGCAGCCTCGCACAGGTAGGCGTCCATAGAAGTGCTGTATGAGCTCAAGTTCGCGGGGACCTCGCCGTCAGAGCAAGTGCAAGTGTAATCCAGCGTGCTCTGTACCAGAGTAGGGGCAATGAGTTAGCACACAGTTCATTGGCGTCGTTGTCTTAGAAATAGGTAGATCTTACCGTGTCGCAGGTGTTGGTATCAGTGCCGTCAGAGCAAAGCTGGTCGCAAGTGTTGCGCTGGCCACGGCAGTAGGCGGCTGTTTAACAGGGGGGTGAGAGGTTAGAATTGTGGCTTGACAAAGGCGTTTGGCTGACATGAGAAAAAAAAACGGGGGATAACAGGGACATACACTTGTCGGTGGCATCAATGGAGCCAATGTTGACAGTAGTGTTTCCGTAGGTCAGATTGACAACGGCATGGGCGCCAGCGGCGAAGGCAGCAAGAACGGTGCAGGCACGCATTTTGATAGTATTTGTGTGTTGGCTACAGGGAAGATAGAGGGAAGAGACTGGTGTTAGCTAACTTGACAAGGTTGGTGAAGGGAAATGAAGAGAAGAGACAGTTCTGGTGGTGGTATCTATCTGCTTCCTTTCGACTCAAGCCGGGCGAAGGTTGTTTTAATGAACGTACAAAGAGAGAAGGAGAAGACGACAAGAGTAGAGCAAAGGATGTGGTGGCGGTAAAGAAAGGGCGCAGAGACAATATTTAAATCTTCCCAAATGTGAGCGCGATTCGGTGTGACAGAAATAAAGAAGAAAAAAAAGAAGAGGAAGAGTGAAGTGATGAAATGTGAGGAGGAAAAGAAAAGAGGAAGAGAGAAGAGAAAGCAGGAAATATTAAGAGAAGCAAGAAGGCAGATTTAAAATGTGAAACGGCGGGAAGAGATGGGCGACCTGATAACGGAAGGCACGAAGCAAAGGAAACGACGGCAACTGCTTCTTGTTTCTTGTCTCTTTTTTTTTCCTGGTTTTCTTTTTAATTCTTTTCTTTTCGCAGAGGCCCAACCTTGTTTTCGTTCCTTCCTTTTCTCCTCCTCCCCTCCATCGTCTCCTCCTGCTCCCTGCCCCTTCCCTGTTCTTTCGTTCCTTACCTTTTCATTTCTTGTAGACCCATGCTAGTTTTTCTGGTCTTTTTTTGCATGCCTCCGATTTTGCAGCTTCCCTTTTCTGCAACACAACTAGCTCTTGCTGTACCTGGCGACGATTAACATGATTTTTTTTTTCCATTTTGGATTTGTGCGCTGTTTCTCTTTGTGTCAGTGTTTTGCGTCACCTGTCGTGTTGCGCGTTGCGCTTGCATTGTTCCGCAGCAGCTGTAGCAGCGTAGCAGCAGCAACTCCCCTTTCTGTCTCTTCCTGCCTCTCTTGCTGAGTCCGGGTTTATGTCCATGTTTTTTTTTTTTCCTTTTCGTCTTAAATGCGAGAAAAGTGCGTCTTTCTTATTTGAGGATAAATTTCTCTGCAGTTTTGTTGGACTTTTTGATGTCATGCCATGCCACAGGCCAACAACCTGACGACTATAGCCAAGCATGTGTGTGCGTGTGTGCGTGTGTTTTCGCTTGGTTTCCCTGTGGATTTCTTTTTTTTCCTGTGCTTGTTTTGAGAACGCGCATTCTGGCACCGCTCCTTCCTGATAGCTCGCTTGTTTTCTCGGGCATCCATCAACTAACACGCAAAGTGAGCCTATTGGGAGTCCGGCCGCTAATATGGCCAGTGGAAGCTCAAGAGGAACGGATCCATGGGAGAAGGATGAAGGGGCCTAGTCAGGTTCAGGTTCAGATTCAGCGGCGGTAGCTGTAGTGTCCCGCTAAGATGTCCAATTAGTGGAATGGGTACTAAGGTCGCCCGCCAGGATGGGCGTGGGTCTCATGACGTTGTTGCTTGCTGGAAAAGGAAGGCAAGAATGGATAGGGGGAGGAGGCAACAAACAAGGACAAGCAGAGCCAAGAGGGAGCAAAGGATACCAAAAGACGTCTAAAAGCAAGGCAAAAGGCACCTGGCCAAGGCTAGCAGGAAGCGAAGAGGACAAAGGAGCACAGGAGCACAGGAACACAGGAACACAGGAACACAGGAACACAGGAACCCTCTTCTCTCATCTCCTACGACTGCAGGAACCCTTCAGCTTCACGGGCGGCATCCTACCTGAAAGAAGACACCCGAAAACATATTACAGAGCACAGTGGATAAAGCGACTATCTTGCGCCAAAAAGCAAAGACGAAAAAAAGGAAAAAGAAAACAAAAAAAAGCGCAAAAGGAAGCAAGCAAAAGTGGTTGGTCACTTGCTTCCTCCCCCTGGCCGGCTGCTTGTACAACGCGATGCCGAATTAGCTTGGCAGCCCTGGTGATGAAGGAAGACGAAAAAATGTAAGAATCGAGCAGGCACTTGCATCCATCCATCGGCTTACAGGGCCACGTAGCCCCATCAGCACATCAGCAAGGGCTTGGTGACAAGCACGGCAAGAGCGACGGCCAGCATTAGGATGGAAAAGGGAGGCAACGAAAAGAAGCTGCATAATGGCGGATTAGTGGACAAGAGGGGCAATGGATGGATGTATCGTGATGTTGACGATGTCGTCGGCGCCAATGTGCATTTCATGTTCCGCTTTATTACCAGCCTGCCTGCTGTCCTGTGCTTAGTCGCCTCTGCTATTGTCCAGCCCTGCCCAAAGGAGGGATAGCTGCCTGTTTCCCTCGGCATTTCCCCTTCTTTTTATCGCTCTTGTTCCCATCCATTTCCATAATACGCATGCATTGCATTGTCTTTACTTGCCTGTCTTTCTTTGTCCCATGTCAAGTTAGCTCTCCAGCCCATGAAAACGGGTTTACTTTCTTGTTTGGGGGGCAATACAGTGGCGTGGCCCTGCAACAGAGCAGACCCCGGATAGAGGGCGGCTGGCGAGCAGAGAAGACAAGGAAGCCAGTGAAGCCAGTAGCCACACCCAAGCTTGCTACTACTCGTGGCCTGACAACTTGCTTGTCCCCCCCCCGCCAATGGGTTTTAGTTTCTCGCTTGTGATTTTTGTCTTTCTTCTCTCTTGGTTGGTGATCCCCATTCCAAGCACCTATTTTGTTTTGATACGCGTGGATGAAATTGCGGCTCGTTGGTAGCGTTGCCAATTTAGCTTAGTCTTGGCCAAGGATGGTATGTATGAAGTGGCACTACTGCCATTTCTCTCATTTTTTTTTGCGTTATTGACCAAACAAAGATCCCTTATTCACGTGGCCTAATGTCCAGGGTTATAGCTCTCTATCAGCGTCGTCACTATTCTCTATCCTCTCTATTCTCCCCCGTCCGGCATACACAACGTATGCCCTTGTCGAGCTGGCTGGGAGTAGGTTTTAGTCTGACTTGCTAAATGATTCGGACCAAAGTCCTGGTTTCTCTGTCTGTTTTCCCCATCTTCTTGTCTCTTCTCTCTTTTCCTTTTCTCTCTTTTCCATCATACCCTAAAACTCTCACTATCCTCGCTCATCTTAGAATCCCATGCCTCCCATGCCCTCTTCGCTGATATCGTGACTTTTCGCTTTTTTTGCTTGCTTCGCTTTCTTCTGCTGCTGTTTCTTTATGCAGGCAGAATTCATGTCTCGGTTAGAGCCCGCATATGACAGGTTATGACACACGCTTTGCTCTGCGCTTTGTTTTGCTTCTCGCTCCAATGCGGCCTTGGTCTCAGCGTCCACCCCCAAGCAAATTCACGGATTTGTCCTTCTGTGTTCGGTGCAGCTTTTTTTTCTGGGTCACCCTGTTGTGTTCATACATCAGTGAAGGAGGAAAGAATAAATGTGAAATTCCAGCGGGCCCGCCGGTGCATTACATCCCCGAGTTTTACTGAAGGAGGGAGATAGCAGTGCGTACAACTCGTAGTGCACGTACGTACAATATGACCCACCACGATAAACAAAGTCTAAGCCAGCCAAATCTAAGCATGAACATGCATGCAGGCAGGGGGAAAGGAGACAAGGGAGAGCCGACCTGATCCTTTCAACTCCTGATTTCTTGGCCTTGGTGTGTTTTGCTTTCTTCTACTCTTGTATGATGTCAAGGCAAAATCATACCGTCCCTTATCAAGTCAAACCCTAAATGTAGGTCCGTAGACCGCCATGAATATCCTGTCCTTGGTTCTTCGCTTCCCAGACTCCTCGCTTTCGTGTTTCCTGGCAAGACAAAAGGACAAGAGAGCTGCTATCTCAAACTTACGCTATTGGCAAGCCCTTCCCCTGTCTGGATAAAAGAGGCATGACGAAGGGATAACCAAAAGGCCAGAAACAACAACACGCAAACAGCGATATGGCAAGATAAGAATCTATTCATCTCGCCCACAGGTATCTGCATTCTAATATTTTCAGGAGCCGTTCCAGCGTAAGATCGTATATAATGCTAGAGAGTGAATAAGGAGAGACAGCAGCACAATCTATCTCTTCCACATGGATGAAGAGACTCATTAACAACGCTACAAACATTCCTTCAATGCACACACGCATGCAGTCAGCCATTGAAAAAAAAAAACATTGTGGCAAAAGGCAACTAATCTCCTTTGTTGTCTTTGTTTCAAATAAACAGAAGTAGATAAGCCAAAGAAACCTGAACGCGTTGTGCTGTGACGACATGCCCTCTTTCGCTTTTCGCTTTGCTCTAGTAGTAACCCTTATTTCGCTCGACTACTCTGAAACGGTTGCCAAACATTACAAACAGCCTGACGGGGTTTCCAGAGGTTGTAATTTCTTATCTCCTTGTCTTTTCCTCGCCACCTAATGTATCTGCTCTGACCCTTGCATTACAAGTTGCTGTTTCTACGAGTTGGCATAATTTCAGGACACCAACTCCCAAAAACAACAAAAAAAAGTGCACAAGAAAATTCAACAAGTAACTGGTGTTCTCACAACAAGAACCAAAAAAAGATGCTCCGAGTGAGGGTCGAACTCACGACCTTTGGATGGCATTTCTACAATTTGGATGTTTGAAAATTCAGACTCCTCATGAATAGTATGAGACCACTGCGCTACCACTGCGCCATCGAAGCCTGTTGTCATTTTCGTAACTTTCGATTTTCGCTAGCGCAAACAGGGATCATAAGCACTCCAAAATTTCGTGTAACCATAAGGTCTTGGGTCGTGTAACTTCGCGATATTCTCAAACCTGCTTGAAATCCCCCCGTTGCAATAGCAAATTTCCTATTTCTATTCGGAGCTCTAATGTTCCCTGGACTTATCGCTCGTATTTTTATTACTTGTTGTTTATGCTTTGCTTGCTCTTCTCGATACGTATTTCCGAGACAGCCTCGCTAAGCTAATGTCATCAAACCT
The DNA here is from genome assembly GCA_038382965.1 of Ceratocystis huliohia. Taxonomy (NCBI): domain Eukaryota; kingdom Fungi; phylum Ascomycota; class Sordariomycetes; order Microascales; family Ceratocystidaceae; genus Ceratocystis; species Ceratocystis huliohia. The sequence goes on from JAXCEX010000181.1 coordinate 44,332, forward strand.
GAACTTGACACATGGTGCTGTGATTCTTTTTCTCCATTCATAAGATAGTCTACCGCATTTCCTCTTTATCTGAATTGACGCCTCTCAACTAAACTTTGCTTACTTGTTCGACCTCTTGATATGGTTCATACAGTCCGTCACGGGAACCATTTTCAGACCCAGCTTGATGAACCTGTCTATTGCTTCGTCAACATTCAGCTTCTCTGCTGTCCAGTCTGCATACTCGCCCAGAGCCAATTTGCGGTTCTTCTTGAATGCTTCGTTGGTGGCATTTGTGCTAAGCGAAATTTCGTGCCATTTTTTGGGTAGGCCATTGTTGGTTGTTGTCTTGGTGTTGTCATGGTATACCTTTGCCAAGACCATGGTGTTGTCCTTGACGAGCTCGTTGCTAAATGCTTGATATGAACGCACCTCTACGCGGTGGATTTTTGCAGAGTCTTCATATGTATGAGTGGTACGAATAGCGAGACCGGATATCTGAACAGAGGCACCATCTAGGTTTGGGTAAAGCACTGCGATGCTGCTGGGTGGTCGTGAACGGCCCACTCTGTGAACAAGCCCTGTTAGAAATGCCAACGAGTGTTGTAAGTGTTGATCAAAGAACCTACCGCACTAAAGTCCTGGATTTGAGGAACTTGAGAAAATCGCTATATTTAGCTCTCAGAATATCCGGGTCAGAGACAGAAACTGTCAAACACATGTCGTTGAAACTTTCTGGACAGTGTATGTTGATACGGCCTAGCTCTGCACGTGATGGAGCAAACCTCATGGACGATCGGAAGTCTAAGTCTGCTCTGAACGAAACTAAGAACTCTTCGTCGCAAGAAACGCAGGAAAAGTCAAGGTAGGTAATGCTATTCTTGAATTTGAACCCGAAGGCGGCAATGTCTTTTTCAAAAACCTGTATTTCCTGATCAACTGTCGTCATGATTGGAGAAAACGCCACTGTAGGCCGACTAGGAGAATCAGGGGAGTTGAGGAACATGGCAAAATCATCGGGACGAAAGCCTACAGGTTTCTCTACTTCCAAAGGCTCTATGCCATTGAAGGTCTCCGAGTCGCTTCTGACCATGAACCTACCAAAGTTGATCTTGAGGCTAATCTCGCCCCGCCGTAGCCGTGCGCGGTCAAGCGTAACATAGGCGTTTTTTAGCAGCGAGGTACAAAAAAATTCTTGGCTTTGAACACAAGTGAGGGCATCGATGGGTGCCAAAAGCCCAGGTGTCCCGTATGACTCAGGACCATCCATGGACAAGCGACCGGCAGAAATCGCTGCCGGTTCGAAAATGACGTTGTCAATAGTACATTTCTTTGGCATAGATTTAGGTGATTTCTTTTCAGGCTTTACCTGCGAAGTGCTGTCATCCAAAGCCAAACGACCAAGGCAATCCTCAAGCCCGGTACCATATTCATTGCAACTAAGGGTCCGAAGTGGAATAGATTCAATATCCAAACGTGCCTCTGATGATACAGGTCGGCGGAGAACTAGGCTATTGTCATTGACGTCTCCATATATGACAGATATGCGAAATGATGTTGAGACTTGGGCAGACACATCTTCAATGGATTCTTTTCCTGGGTTGAAGAACATAGAGTTGGCAAGACCAAGGCTGCCAAGAGATTCGAAAGCTAGTTCGTATCTTTTTGCCTTTGGTGGCTGGATTATATTGATTGGTGACTGTGATGGATACTAAAGGTGAAGGGACGCGGGTAAGTGGCTGAAAATGACTGACATGTGGATAGAAAGTCCAGGGGCGTAGACACAACATACCTTCGCTTCTTCTAGAAGATTGAGCTTGCGAAGGGCTTCTTTGATAGCAGCTTGTGAATCTGCACCGATATAAACAACTTGAGCTTGGACATTGGGAACCATAGTGGTCTTGGTTTCCTGGGCTAACATCTTGAGTGTCTCGCCGACTGTGCCATACTGGCGTAGCATGTCCCGCAAGGACCACTGCCAAACACCAGTGGAGGCTTCCTCAAGACGGTCCCAAATAGCCGTGAAGGGCATGCTAGCGATGTCATTGGGCAGGGCAAACTTGTGCATATCTTGCTTCTCGGGTTCCGTTAGGGGGACAAGATCGCCGGCACCGTTTCTCTGACGGCAAAGACCAGTTATACTGCCAAACTCGCAGTTATCAAGGAGCCCTTCATCTTCATCATCGGAACCAAGCTCAGACTCTCGAATCTGATCCACTGTCTTGAGAAACCGTGCTAGAAGACCAGAAACAGCATTGCCTATTAGTGTACAGGACTGTACAGAAGTAGAAATAGTCAAGACATTGAACTCGGGATCGTAGGTAGCTTCGTTGATTCCCTAAGCATAGCCAAACTTTTAGCATTTGATTACGACTAACTGCGCCTAGCTATGCATATAGAAATGGCAAAGGCCTCTCCTCGACTTACATATTCAAGTTCATGAATTTTGCCGAGGATGACCTCAACACCACGCGGCGTTAGATGGATAGGGATCGCAAAGTAGAGAGAAGAGAGCATCTTCCCGTTCTTCTTTTCGTTGTCAACTAAGAGAAGAATGGGAGACAAAGAAGGAGGGAGAACTGGGCGAGCCTTGAGAGAAAAAGGCTTCAGATAGAGAAGATTGCAACAAAGGACTGAGGATTGCTTGGCGGAGAGAAACAACTTGACAAGGCTGAGACTCACGGAGACCACGTCGGATGAAATACAGAATAGGAAGCGAGGAGTTTGCACCGGCCAATCACAAGAGATTCGTCTGCTCGTAAAGATGGAAGGCAGAAATCTGCTGCTTCCTTGTGATTGCCTCGTTCTAGAGGGGAGGGCCTTGGTGATATGCCATTTTCTAGTGGGGGTTTCTTTGCTCCAGATTAGACAAGCGCAAGAATACGAGACCTTGAAGAACCTAATAAAACGGTCGGTAACTGCTTTCATCTAACAGAACCCAACTAAAGCTTTGTGGAATGTGGAAATGAGGGCGGTAGCCAAAACACAATCAACGCAATAAATGCTAATACATCACGGAATTCAGGGACAAGTACAGCAAAAGATACATACTAAATAGGAAGAAAGCTTCGATACAAGCGAAAGACAAGGAACACCAACAAGTGAAATAAATAAAAGACCAGATACACCAGAGGGAGAGTAGATTGAGCATGAGCTACACGATAAGCCATTGGCGGGCAGCTTCTCCCGCTGAAGCTAGACATGGATATGGATACACAAGTAACCCCAGAAACAGACACCAAGAAGCGGAAGGAAAAAAGAAGTAAACCAAGAAAAAGCATGTGACAGGGTGACAAACTCCTGTTCCCCTAGATCAAAGATCATGAACGAGAATGGGTGCAAGTAAAAAGAAAAGACAAGAAAACATCAAGCTGTTGAAAAAGTTCCACGTCTATTGTTAGGTGATGTGTCCGGAGAAAAAAAAAAAGACCCTCAGAGAGGAAGAACAACAAAGGTGTGTATATCTGTGCAGTATAGTGCCAAAAACAACAAAGATCCAGGATAAATTGCACTGGGGCGAACTGGCTTATACAGCCGTCGTGGATGATGGTAAGAAAAGAAAAAAAGAAAAAAAAAGAGAGTACGGAATGAATCATGACAGGGCGTTTGGGAAGCAATATGCAGCGTAAGGGAGATTCAGCATGAGAGGCTTCAAGCACATCCGACGCCAGATAGACAACGAGTGCGAAACATCAACTAGAAAATTCGCTCTTGCAGTGGCGGAGACGTTATTGGGCATCCTTGACATTCTTCTTGACATTGAGAGCCCAGCGCAGTTTATCGAGAGCCTCTTTCGACTCTGACAACAACTTCTCCATGTGCTGCTCCCGCTGATCCGTCAAAGTTTTGATATCGCGTAGCTGGTCTTCTTGTTCACGCTTGTAGGTTGTGAACTGGGCAAGAATATCGTCCTTTTGACGTTGCAGCTCGTCAATATTAGAGTGCTGCTGATCGCACAGCTCGCGAAGAGTGTTGATCTTGTCATCGTCCTTGCGGCGCTCGGAGGCAATATCAACAATTTCGCTACGCATTTTGGTCACTACACGCATGGTTTCATCGCCCTGATCCTTCCAATGAGAGGCAATGGCATTGTAACGACCTTCCATCAACTGCGCATGGTTGTTGGCCTCATCGACTTGCACCTGAGACGACTGACGGAGAGTTTCAACCTCATCACGCCAGACTTTTTCGCGGCCCAAGGCATCTTTGGACCTCGCACGTTCGAGCTCCACGGCTGCTGTCAAAGATTCGACTTGGCGTTCCTTACGTGCTAAAAGCGTCTTGGTGACATTAGCCTCGAGCAGACGGCTCTCATAGTCACTGATCAGACGTTCCATCTTTTCCTCAACCATGCGGGCGGCTTGTTTGGCCTCTTCAGCCCGTAGGCGTTCTATTTGGATATCACGCTTAAGCGCCTCGTTGTCGCTGACGAGCTTGTTGATGACCCGGCCTGTTTTTCCCAAGCCGGCTTTACCAATAGTAGAGTCCCATGAGGGGTCGTTGGCAGAATTGGACTTGGAGGGATGGCCCATTTCTGCGGATTGTTCTGCTGCCGCGGGCGGTGACGGAGATGTCGGTCGGCAGAGGGTATCCGTGTGATCAGCCGACAAAAGACTACTGCTGTTACCCTGTACGGTATTCAGGTCTGACTGCGACGAATCAGCAGTATTGTCGTGCCTTGAAGAGTTGTTGTCGTGGGGAGGAAAATGTTGATTGGGAGTGGAAGGGGAAAGCGTATACTGGTTTTCGCTGGGAACACCCGGAGAATCCGGGGCTGATGGTGGTTCTTTTAATTTGTCGGGAATTGCTGCACCTCTCTTGTCATTGACAGTGGAGTGTCCGTTTGTTTCTCCGTGGCTGCTAGCCATGGAAGCAGTGCTGTTAACAGAGCTGGAAAAGGCGGAATTCCTGGTATTGATGGAAGGTTCGTCTGAGCTTGAGTCAGATGAGACCGCTTCGAAGCTAGGCACTGTTCGAATAGTGGTGTTGGCGGTAGAGATGGCTGCAATGGTGCTGGTCTGCATGTTTGAGGGTCCGGAGGCTGCTGTTGCCGGGGTTGAGCCGGAAGAAGAAGGGAGGGTGGCAGAGGCGGAGGGCAAGAGAGCAGATGACAGCAGTGATGATGTATTGGGAGAAGGCTCGCGTGATTGTTTTCTCGACAGCACGTTGAGGGTTTGTTTCATGCTGTTGCTGAATGCGCCGGTGGCAGTTTGCGAGAGTGCAGAAGAAAAGGCAAAAGAATCCGTACCACGCCGAGTGTCATGCGAGGACCGAGAACGGGGAGAAGCTGGCGAGGGCGAGGGCGATGGCAATGGTGGTGGTGATTGTGGGGAGAACGGGGGGCTGTCTTTTCCGCGGTCTTTTAACGATTCACCCAGTGAGGAAGAACGAAGGAGTCGTAGACGCGGCTTAGAGACTGAAAAGAAGGACGCAAAGGTCAGTACAACGAACACCAAGAGGATCTCCATGTGGAGGAGACAGGGGAAGCGAACAGAGGTTCCTCGTGTATGTAGTGGTAGTCTCGAGCTAGCCAGGACACGGGGTTCTTCTGTCTGGTGGCCGACGCCGCGCAACTCGGGCAATGATAAGTACTGAAGGGGAAAGACAAGGGCTTGCTGGGCAAAGTGCGACTAGAGGGGAAGGGAAGCAAGCGTTCCGGGTTGCAGGATGACAGGTGCACTAGCAGCAAGTGGGCGTTCGTGAGAGCCACAACAACGAAGTTAGGTGGCGTGGTAGCAGTGATGGCGGCAATAGTAGCGTAATGGCGGCGATGCTTTTTCTGGCGCTGATTCTTGGAAGCGAGGAACCATCCCACTAGAGACAGAATTGGAGCTAATTGTTGGCCCGGCCGGCCACTGGATTGGAGGCAATGAAGCTAGTGGAATGCAAAAGTTTTTCTTCTTTTCTTTTTTTTGGGCAAGATGAGCCCCGACTGGATGTGGAGAGAGTGGATAGTCAAGAGAGCTAGACCAAGCAGCGGCTTAGGAGCAGAAAGCAGAACAGAAGAAACATAGCTTCTGGATCATGCCAACGGAAAGACAAGATAAACAAACAGGTCTATCTAGATACGATACAGCCCGAGTAGCGGGAGTGGGCCGGGCAAGCGGGCCAAAAGCAAACCAAGACCCATCATACATTTCAATAAAATAATAATAAAGGGAGAAAAGAAAGCCAGTGCTGAGCAGATGGTGATGATTTTGTTGGGTCGTGAGGTGTGGAGAGGAGGAGGGACAGGAGCAAGTACGTACCAGACAAAGATCGATTAGAATTCTTAGGGACAATCAAGTCAGTATTTGCAGGCGGCGACAAGGCAGCAGAAGGGCGATTCTTTTTGAGAAGTCGATTGCGCATTCTCCGGAAGAAGAGGGAGAGAAGGAAGAAATAAGAGAGGAGGAGAAAAACAGGGCGAGCAAAAAAAGAAGGGGTAAATAATCCAGAGTGGGCGTGTGCAGAAACGAGCCGCGCAGAAGAGAGAAAAAAAAAAAATATTTGTATTTTTTTTTCCTTGGATCAGGAAAGAAAAAGGCAGCGCTAAACAGAGAAGCAGGCAGGACAGGAACCTTCCAAAGCTGGCTTCTGGCTGCTGTCTTTTGCCTGGTTTCTCTTTTCCTTTTGTTTTGCTCGGATTATCTCTTTCGATGGAAATCGAATGCGCTGTTGTTGACTTTGGCTTTGGTGGCTGGAGGGCGGGTGGGCGGGTGGGTTGTAGTTAGAGTTGAAATGCGATGTAATGCTCTTTATTTTCTTTTGGTTTAACCCTTTCTGGCTAATGACAACAACAAAGCGCTAGAAGAGGCAGGCATATGGCGATGCAGCGACAATGACGGAGAAGATGAAGAAGCAGAGTTGACGCTGGAGCCTTGCGCCCATTTGGGGGGGACTCCTTTTGCTTAAAAGGAACCTGCAAAAATCAGAAGGCTGAGAAGTCACGGAGAAGAAGAAACATGCCTACCTAGCCTGCCTGCCTGCCTGTCTCCGGTCTGGGTCAACATGGACAACATACACGCACAATGCACAACACAGCACACACAACGGCAAGGGCAAAGAGAGCTTCGAGCATCCATCCAAGGCACAGATTCTCAAGATGCTTGCAACAGAAGGCTAGGCGAGCCAGCAGGACAAGACAGGCAGGCACTTGGACAACAAAAAAGAGACGAAGATTTGGTGGGATTAGCGAGGGGAGGGGGTAGAATTCCATCATGTCCATGTTCAGTCAGGGCCAAGAATTGTGTACAAGTTAGCCACGCCAATTACCTGCGAGTTGCACATTGTATGGCAGCCAAACGTGCAACATGCTTTAGGCTATGCACAAGAACAGCCAGCCTGACTTCTGTTTGCGGTTAAACAAGCCTAATGGAGACTACATCACCGCCAGTCCCCTTCCTCCTCCTCCCCTTTCTTTCCCACACCATCGTGGCTTCCCCGGAGGATAGCACGGCATGATGTGTCCTACGCAAGTGCTACTTGCTTGTGTGGTTTAAGCAATATCATATCAGAGCCATGTCGATTTACATGTGCATGCTATGTACGTACATGTGTCAAATATCCACACCCCCACCATAAACCGTTGGTGTATATGCAGGCACTTGAATTGCCATAGCCATGTTCACCCCCCGACCGCAGACTATCTAGCACCAAACCAGCCCGTGTTCGATTCGAGCTTATGCCCATTCCTCTCGCACCACAAGGAGCCCACTTGGTCATAGACATTTTAACATTGTGCACCAGGCTGTCTTGTGGCTCTCCTTTCGTAGCCAAAGACAAGAGCTGAAACAGGGCAGTCTAGGGTTGGTTGCCGGTTCCTTCATCTAGGGGGGGGGGGGGG